>JAHXJL010000032.1:0-197577 GCA_019395255.1 Botrytis medusae | reverse complement strand
CCTGCTGCAAGACATGGAAATAGATATATTAGTCGATCGGCATTGGGTGATTATCAATTGGATGGTAGTGATGAGAGTGGTAATAGAGTTGGGAAACGTACGTATCATGAAGAAGATGAACTTGCGCTTGAGAAAGAGAGAAGTGCTACTCCGCCCCCTATCTCGAGGAATAGAACTTATTCAGCGCAACTTCAACGAAAGCTGGTGGATAGACCGAGGAGTGCGTGTGCGGTAGTGAGGGATAGGGAGAACTTCGGAGAAGACGGCGCGAATGATGGGGACGAAGTATCGACAGAGATTATTTCCGATGTGGGTGATGAGAGGAAGGGTGTTAAATCGGGCATTGGTAAAGAAAGACGTGAGAACTGCCACGTGAATATAGCCGAAGAGAGTATCAAGGAAAACGACGCAACCAGAGATAAAGACGACAACAGTGGTGCTGCAACAGGCCATGGACGGAAATGGTTTGGTCTTTCGCACAAAGCTGTTCTCGGAAGATCGGCAAGTGTTTCGAAGGGACGTTAGTTCCTTGATTATCTTCTCGGCTAGGGATAAGGGGATATACATTCTTTACAATTTTTGTTTCTCTTTTCATCTCGGGGTTGGGGACTAGGATAAATTTTCGTGTGTGTGAATGATTTTAACGACAAGAAATATGCGGACACCGGGGCAATGGAGGCGTGAGATACACATGGCGCGCTTTTGTATACCATAAATACCCTTTTCATGAACACTGGATGAAAGTTTGGGAACAAAGAAATTTGACTGATACACCAGCGAGGATAATTATAATTGTTATCGAGAAACTGGGCAGAAGTACTTTAGGGATGTGTTGGTGATTCATGTGATATTTTTGATGATGCTAGGTAAGTTTTGGCGATAGTGTATGATATTTGTGCTTGTTCCAAAGTGGTGAAGTGACCTGATTAATACTAGCGACATCAATGTTGTTGAACAATTGGTATTCAATGTTCTCTACAGCTGCTGATACTGACGAAACGCGTTGTTGAGTAGAAGTGAGGGGATAAGAGTAAACTGATCATATTTAATGGTACATTTCAGAGCTTCCACCAATGGGTGTATGGATTGATAGGATACTACAAGAATGAACTTGGAAGTACCTCCTGACATATCGATTCGTCTATCTCGGAAATTGTTGTGCTAATTCATTAAAGGTTCAATAATAAAAAGTTTAATTCTGATATCAAATGATTGAAGAAAGTGAATTTTTTTAAAGAATCGAAAGCTCAGAGGTGTTCAGTCAGTTCTATAGAATGTTCTTCAGTTACAGTGATTCATTCATCTATCCGTCTTGCTAAATCCTTTGAGATCCGCCCCAATATCTATACCTATATAAATCATCTCTCTAATACTCATCTACATATTAGACCCAATGATCAAAGCCACCAAATCCGAATCTTTCGGCAATTCTGGATAATCCATAGGAATAATCCCATACCGTTTCTTGATTCCCCAATCAAAGTTTAAGCGGAGCGTTGGATTGATGCCTTGAACAAAGGTACCGATGAATTTACTATGCGCACCTACTGCTATCCACTGGAAGAGTGTGTATTAGTAGTGTTACTCATAGAAAGATAAGAGAATTCGAAAAAGGAAATGAATAAACATACATGACTCTCCGCCACCTCACCCTTCCGCACCGGATCCCCAACCGCAGACATAAAATTAATAAACCATTCTTCCCTCGCGCCCTCTCTCGCTTTGTCCAACATCCGAACGACATATTCGTATTTACTCTCTACCAATCCCTTGAGCGGGATGATGTCAGAATATTCCCATTTATCTTGGAGATGGATTGTTACGCCACTCTCTGTTTTGAGCGTGAAATCGGGATTATTATCTAACCAGCCGCTGAGATCCAAGCCCATCTTCTCTTCTGCGAGTAGACTAGGAGCGCATTCATAACGACGCAGCAAAACTGCTTTTCCCCGCGCATCGCCCAGCGTCTCGGGTTTATTAGTCGTGAGCCAGCGAGGGCTTCCAGAAGGATAGGGCGGAATGGATGTTATGTGTTTCGCGACTGCGCTGTAGAATACCTCGGGAGGTTCTTTGTTCGACGTATCGTCATTTTTGATCGAGATCAAAATTGTTTCTTGGCTGTGTTGAGAGAGGAAATCAAAGACTTCCTGCATGACGAAATCGAATTTAAGATAGAAAGGTAGGTTGATGGGGATGCCGCCGTGGTACATGTAGAGTTGTCCATCTTCGGTGTGTACGCGTACGCGGAGATCGAGAAAGCGGATGCCCGCGGTGAGTTGGGAGGCGATGGAGAGATATTGGGTACGCACGAAGGGGATGTTGGATTCTGCGCAGCCTGCGGTGGAGGTTTGTTAGAAGAATGTTTGTTAAACAAGAATACTGGAGTAGAAAGGAGAGATATCTTACTATCGTGAGTTCCGGGGATACTCATATCCGATAGCAAAGTACCGTCTGGAAGTTCCGCCATCCAAGAGCTCATCGAGTAATCTAGCAAAGATCTAGAATACCACAGCAGCTCCCTACTATCATCATTCGAATTAAATATACAATTAACCCTTCCATTCAGTACCGCCAACTGCGGAGGATCAAATGAAGTCTGTCCCGCAATAGCTTCTTGAGGATGCCACATCCCATCTTTATACTCGCTCATATAAATTACATGCGAAGTATCTCCCGGGCCATTTTCCTGAAAAGCCAAAAACGCACTATCACCATAAGAAGTAGCAGAAACGCCCTGCGCTGCTTTTCCCTCGCTAACATCATCACAGCCATTCCACACATCTTCCGGTAACGAATATTTGAATCCGAGAATCACACGATCCTCCTCTGCAGAAGAACAAAGAGCGTGCAAATCTCCGTTCAACACAAACACCGCGGGGATTCCAGACACCTTGTTGATCCCGCTTACTTCCTGGGGATACTTCCATTCTGGCTGATCTTCAGACCCTAACGTCCATGTTGAATAATACAAATAGGAATTCTGGATATACACCAACACCAAATTATTGTGATGACTGATCAGCGCTGGGGTAGTATTTGTCCAGAGTCCCATGGGCTTATCCAGAAGAGTAGGAGCCGCCCAGGATTTCTCGACGTCGTCATATTCGTAGTGAGCGATTTCTCCATCTGCTCTGACGATTACGGCATGCAGACGACCGAGAAGCTCGGCCATGACAGGGATTCCGTGATCAGGAAATCGGATCCGCGGCTGGAAGGCGTCGTTATCGCCGGTGGCATAGTAGAGGTCACCGGATGGGTCGCTCCAGAGACACCAGAGGGAGCCGCGGTGGGTGGCGACGGCAGGGACCGCGGATGTGTGTCCATCGGAGGTGTCTTGGACGAAACTGGATTGGCCTC
The DNA here is from genome assembly GCA_019395255.1 of Botrytis medusae. Lineage (NCBI taxonomy): Eukaryota > Fungi > Ascomycota > Leotiomycetes > Helotiales > Sclerotiniaceae > Botrytis > Botrytis medusae. The sequence goes on along the minus strand of JAHXJL010000032.1, from coordinate 194,220 downwards.
TTGATATCCAGGCCATGATGGATGATTTTTAGATGAATATTATTGAATACAGGAGAGTGTGTGATACTATATCCAAAATTGTCCCGTATTGTTTCAAAATAATGTCTATATAATATTAGAAATTCCTGTCAATAAGAAATGGGAGATAGACACAAACCAGCGGTGTCAAAAATAAATCCAATTTATATGATGTAACTATTCAACCATCCAAATGCCAATACAACAAAACAAATCCAGTCAAACAGAGGTATAATACGAGTAGAATCCTTAAGCGAAAAAAAAAAAAGAGTGTGATGGTGTACAGAAGTGTGAATATCGAGGAGCGATGCCAAGCTTTATATGCCGGACGATCTGATCTGAAGACTCGTGTACTTTGTTAGCGCTTGCATCGGTCCGCAGGACTGTTTCAACTGCGAGGGGCTGCTCCATTTTTACAAGGTTGTTTGCGGAGTAGTCTTGACGGTGAGGTGAGAAGCTAAATTGTCGAAATCCACTTTGGACACATGGATTGAGATACCACGTGACTATGGTACTCATTCTGTGTTAGATGTTGAATTGATTTGAAGGGTTATGAAGGGTTCAGAAGGGGTTTACTGTGATGAGTTGGGGATACCCATTGAGAATCGAAGGAATATGGTGGCTTTGTATTGGAGAAAAGCAAATTTAATTCATCAACTCAAGCCGAGAACTCATAGCTGGAAAAGTAATGAAGTATACTTCTGCATTCCCTTCCCTCTCACTATCGATGCCCGTAACCTTATAATAACTATCCAGGTTTCACCCGCATTACTGAGCCCTGGATAACCTGCTTGGAAATGTTGGAGTTGGAATTGTAGAAGCTGCATACTAGAAAGCCTCCTTACTGAAGCTCTCCCCTAAACAACCTTACCAATCAATGTCGTTCGTTTCGCACTCTATTCAATTACGATTAACACTCTTACCGTCTCCTCTACTCTCTTTTCGTCATCTCGTCACCTCTCACGAGTGAAACAAGATCAGGTATTGCAAAACTATTGCTTTACCTTCATGATATTGAGAGATCTGTAACACGACTGTTTCTTATCCGCAGTGCATATATCAGCAGCGCATAGGACCCCCAAATTTATCGCCGTATTCTTCTCACTGGATCTAAGGAGACGTGGAAAATCTGAAAATGTTGATGATGAGACGAAACTTGTTGACAGCTCTAAATTTGGCCAATAATTTTATTATGTATCCACTAGAATATCTCATCACGATATTGTGATTAAAGTTATACCGAAACCAAGGGTATCTCCGCAGCCAGATCAGAACCATAATATCCATCATGAATCGTATACTAACCCCCCGCAAAAAAGAACAAAATGAAAATCCGGGGTATTCTAACATTAAATTACATCGCTCAAAATTTGTCCCGCTTTGTAGCTCACTATATCCAAGCCCAACTTCCAGTAACTCTGCCCTCTGCTTCCAATGCCAACTTTTCGAAAACTGTTATGCTCAAGTCCAAATCCTCGGCTTTGCATCCAACACATCTATCAACAACCGTTACGTCAACAGTCTTGTTTCCGCTTCCCGATTCTTTCTGTCGAGTGATTCTGATCTTTTTCCCGCAAAGAGGATTGGCATTAGGATTCGAACTTGTTGAAGCGGCATCAAAGATGATGTGAGACACGGCGCAGATAGATTCAGATGATGAGGATGTAATTCCACATGCGCCGAGACCGGGTGCATAGTATGTAAGATCTCCTGTGAATATACCACCATTTGATGGAAGAGGTAATGCTTTCGACCTTTATTTATAAATTAGTACGCGATTCTGACCAATAGAATTGCAAATTTGGAAGAAGTAATTTGTTGCGCAAGGACAGTTCATGCACAAAGAATCTCAAGACGATGAGCAATTGACATGTCATGAATTGCTAAATATACATACGATGAATGCTTCAAGCCAAGACCAAGACCCAATCCCAGGATCAAAGCAAGTAATAATACAATTGCAGCTCCTACAATCAACAGAAGCACCTTGCGACTCCGTCCAAAATATGTGCGATTCGCAGGCAATACATTATTGAATCGCTCAACTAATGTAGGGTTTCCAAAGGTTCCTGTCGCAACAGCATTTCCCGATGAATCCGAAGATCCCTCTTTCGTGGTAGGAAGGGTTGATTCCGGCTTTGAAAAGAGATTATATTTGCTGAGGAAGGATTGTTTGGGTGTTGGAGTCTCCCATTCTGGAGTTTCATGGATTGTGGTCGCCATTATATATGGGTTATTGTATCAATCTCCAAAGAAAGACTAGATGTGCATTATGATATTACTAGAGTAGGTGGTGTGTAAAAAGAGATAGAATTAAGAAGTAAGAAGTGGGATGGATGTATTGAGACAAATTGAATTATTATTAATAAAGATTAGAGATTAGAGAAGGGAAGGGTGGAGAAGAACTAAATAAACGTTTGGCACTTGCGCCTTGTAAATTTGGGGAAATTCAGTGCAATGTCACGTGAGTATGGACTAGCTTCAGGGACTGTCGGATTATGATTGGCTGTCATTGGCTGTGCCCAATTCAAATCTAGGCTTAATTTTAGTGCAGGAGGTCCGTGCTCGACTCAAGATCTCAAGTCTTCTACAATATTGCTGTACCTTACATATCATATCTATCACCACCATTGGACAAACGACCTTCAGACCATTTGAAACATTGGCTGAGACCGAGTGGTCGAAATCGAGCCACGTGGTGTTCTACTGCATTTAAAGTATATATCAACAGAGTTGACGGGTCAGTAGTGGCTGTGGTACCCCGCAGTATGCCATGTCACCTTTCAATGTTGTGTTTGCCTTGTGGTCTGACCTTATTTACTTGAAATTTCAACATCACCTCTAATATATCACCACCACCACCATCATCATACATCAGTAATGTCTGACAACATATCAACAATCTATGCGAGAGCTGTGGCAGATGCTCAAAGAGCAGTTCAATATGTACTTGAGAATGCTCCAGGAGCATATGAAAGAGGGAAAGATGCTGTCGTGATTGCTGCTACTAAGGTTCGGCCTGTCCTCAACTCTGCTATGGAGAAAACACCAGTCCTCATGGAAAGATCTAGAATAGCAGCAGAGCAGTTGTACCAGGATGCTCCCAAGCATCTAGGCACCGCGAAGGGTGTGGCAGGACAGTTATATCAGGATGCTCCGAGACATCTAAAGACCGCAAAGAAAGCGGGTATGAATGCTCTCGAGCATCCTAAGCATTCTGCAACAACAGTGTTAGCCGCCTTGGGGCCTATCGTTCGCCAGCACCCATATGGCAGCGTTTTTGGAGCCTGGGCAGCACTAGCTGTGGTATTCGGGCCCTTCTGGCCTATTCGAGCTCTATTGAAAGTATTTGGATTTGGCAAAGGTGTCACTCCTGGTAAGCAGAATTTGATCGGTCACATTTCGGTACAAGTACTAACAGAGCTGTAGGATCAAATGCGGCATCTTGGCAATCTCGACAAGGGAACGTGCAACACAATTCATGGTTTTCTTTATTTCAATCCTATGGAGATAGATTAAATTAACTTTAGGCCTTCAGTCTTTGAAAAGAAATGTACGCTGATACAAAGCTGAAGAGCTGACCGTGAGATCAAACGAAAAGATTCATTTTGTATTTATTCTATATTCTTCGTTAACTATACCCTATTTAAGAACTCATAAATACATTCAGTTTATTCTTAGCCATCTCAATACCCTTTCTGCGCACATATATTTTCTCTTTCGCTATTCTTCTCTTACATTTTCCCGACAATTGCATGATTGTGCAAGCGACCTTGCCCATGAAAGTTGTTACATTTTGATGTAATTTCGAAGACCTATTATTGTCGGTTCGAATCGTATGGTCTTCTTGGTAAAGACTGCGTCACTGATATGTCTAGGGAATACCGATGAGATAGTTCAAATTTAAAAGGTCCTTTAGATTCTGGATGGAGGTGGTGGCTCATTATTTAAGAGAATGAAATGCGAAGAAATAATTATTTGAGTAATAGGGGGCTTTTATGCTAGTCATACCTCTTTTGCATCACACAGTTTCGTTGTCAAGGGAAATCTTGGTCTAGGAGCGAATAGCTTCCTCATTCGGAGGTTTCTATCTATCCTTTCACTTTGAAATTAGCTTCAATATCTAGTGGGTACACTTCTTCAATTCAGCTTGATTGTTGTTATCTTTTCAAGTCAATGTAAATTCTAATGATTAGTTATGGCATATAGCTATGTTTGAATACTTCTTTTCGACACAGGTTTCCACGAATGACTTTGTCAGCTGGCGCTCACTTCACCCCTTCATCAGAATAACGATTCCTTTGTGTTGCCTTTATAATCATTTGCTTTATTGATTTGTTTCTCGCGATCAATACTTCAACAAAGTGCCGGAAACAGATGGCTTCAAAGCATGGCTTTGTTCCTTTTTCTGTTCACATATCATGGTAGAATATTTCGTTTCATTTAGCGGAGCTTCAAAACCACTTCTTCCCAAACAACAACATCTCGAATCTTCTGGATATAAAAATACAAATGGCTGTCGTACCACAGGAAGGTCATGTGCCAGGCGCGGGAGGTATAATTGTGGACGTAAACGTGGACACAGATAGACTCACCGAGCAGCCTTGGGAAGATGTAAGCATAAAAAATTTAACAAATCAATCAGATAACATGGCAGTCAGGGTGTTGCGTGAGTGTTCATCTCTTCCAAAAGTCCTTTGATGACATTTGATTCCCTCATTTTGCGGAAAGGAGTACAAATGCTAATCATTTTTTTTATCGTTCGCAGGCGCATTTCATGCGAACACAGTTCGTCAAAATAAATGGCATAAAGACAATCCACACAACTTGACAGGAGACAATATAGAAATTGACGCGTGCATTGCCAGTGGATCATTTGGGCTGGTCTTCCGCATCGAGAACAAAGATACCCGTAGTGAGGGACAGCCCGGACTCAAATATGCTCTTAAAATTTCCAAACTTCGATTAGAGTCGGGTGCTAACCTTGACTACAAAATGGGCTCAGATCATAGTCCTACACTTACACGAACCAGCGATGCTTCTGTTGCTGATCCGAAGCAAATGAAAGCATTGAGTTTGACCTCCAAACGTGGAAGGGAGATAACGACATTCCTTCAATACATCAAATCAGGGCACCCGAATGTCATGAACATGGCTGGCTGGGCCGAATTTGACATCTTGGGAAACCCTTTTTCTATGCTTATTCTGGAGATTTGCGATCTCGGCACTCTTCAAGACATGGTAGCTGAATTTCGACACAGAGACGAATACATACCCGAAGGATTTATAGTGAGTTCAACACCATCCTATTTTTACCCAGTCGAGATATGACTAATTTGAACCCTCAGTGGCACGTTTTTGAACAATTATTTAGCGGCCTTGCATTTCTCCATGGCGAACATCCCCAGTACATAACAAAACCAGAATTTGCGGGACGTACACAAACAACTGTCGCTCGTGATGTTAAAGCAAACAATATCTTCATACAATCCCTTCCTGCAAATTCTCCCCCAAATAAATATCCGACTATCAAATTGGGAGATTTTGGCGAGTCCCTACATCTTCCCAGACGTGGTACTCGCAACTATAATTACGGAAATAGTACTTGTGATCCACCAGACAACAAGATGAGTGCAAAATTCGATGTGTGGTCCGTAGGTACCATGGTATATATGATGGCTAGGAGGGGGAGTTACCCAAACAAAGGGTGCACCATGTTAGACACATCTGGAAACGTCATCAATTTTCACCGTGCGAACCCAGAACAAAGAAAACTCTTACTTGCTGCGCGAAATCAGGAATCGAGGTTCGAGCCTATAAATGAGCATTTGACTTTACAGTTAGAGACTGAGATTAGATGGGCCTTGACACTGAACCGAAATGATAGACCGCGCGCTGTAGAGGTATATGTCAGGATACAAAAGCTCAACGACGCGAGGAAGAGATTCATGTATAGGGAGTTGCCAGATTGGGCCCCAGTATTGCAACTGCAACGAGAATTCAAACCCCTTGAATTGGTGAAGAGGGAGTGGATGATTGAAGATGCGGAGGAGAGAGACTTTCTATTTGAATATGCAGGAGGACTCACGGTGCGTAGATCAGAGAAAGAGAGGGACAGGGTGCGGAGAAGTCTTGCAGAGCAACACGCGATGATTCAGAGAAGGGAAGATGAAAAACAACGCGAAGTTGAATTGAGAACTGGAGTGCACAGACACGCGGAGCAAGATCGGGCAAGGCGAAGGGTGATTGAGCAAGAGGAAATTGACAAGGTTAATAAAGAGAGGGTGGAATTTGGAGGCTGGTTGCAGTCTGGGTACAAGAGGAGAAGATTAGAATATCATAGAGGCAGGGCGCATTGGGTTCATTGAGGGTAGGAACATATGGATGAGGGGATGCGTAAATTTTGTATTTCAAAGAACGCGAGTGAATGCAGTAACGAGGAGGTTATACGAGAATATTCAGGATGATGCAATTGTATTTATTTAGTCTCACTCTGTCAAATCTATACGCAGGGATGTCATTATCAATACTTTATATTTTATATTATAAGTAAATTAATTGCCTATCACATCTCCACTATCTCAAAGATCCTATAACGTTCATGTTGATTAGATTTCTCCAGAAAGGTACACCAGGGAATATAGATAAAAGTACTCCATTCTACCGTGCTATATGTCTCTCGGGGAAAGAGTCGAGGTTCTCTGAGATGCATCTCGTTGGCCAAGCAAAGATTACGGTGGGATTGACCGAATAAGCTACGACCCGGTTCATTTTTAGGGCTTAGCTGGATTCAATTTGTTTTTCTAAACAATTTTTAGTTATTGTCGATACACGTTTTTCTCAGTATTGATATCAGTCAATATAGGTACCTAGATAGCACCTCTAATTTATAGCTTTTCAAAATTCCCAAAAAATTGCCCTCTAAATAAGTAGTTGAATGAGCCCTCCGTTGGGGTAAGAGGCCCGTGGTGTGTGTGAACATGATGCAACCAGTGGCCGTTCTCAGCTGCTTTCTATTCTGAGACCTCGCTTGGTTAACGCTGCATGTTTAATGCACACCCCTCAGCTCTTCAACCTCCATGCCATACCGACAACATTCTCATATCAACCTCGGAAATCAACTATGGCTAATTCAAAGTAAGTAGATTTTTGGGGACCTCCCTTTGAAATATTGACCTAGCTCACGAATGTCTTAGATACGAATATGTCAAAGCCTTTGAGCAACCTGATCTACTCATCCCAAATACATGGATCGTAGTGCGTATCGATGGTCGGGGATTTCATAAGTATGTTTTACCTGCCCTGCTCCATAAGCTGCTCTACTGCTTGATCACATACCGGAAACTGAAGTTCATAGATTCTCAGACAAATATGCCTTTGAGAAACCGAATGACCGGAGAGCGCTGGATTTGATGAATGCGGCTGCGAAGGCAGTCATGATGGAATTGCCCGATATTGTGATTGCCTATGGGATTAGTGATGAGTATAGGTTTGTCTTTAATTTTATATTTGGGTTTTTGATCGAGAATTCTTGCTAAATAGGCGATGATAGTTTTGTCTTCCATAAATCATGTGTGCTTTTTGAGAGACGCTCAAGGTATGACTCTTTTGCCCTGAACCCTTTGTTTGAGGAAGTCCTTGATCGAAAACAAAATATTGATGCAAAATTATAGTAAGCTGGTCACGACAATAGTATCAACTTTTACAGCATACTATGTCCATTTCTGGTCTACCTATTTTCCGGACCCGGGAATGCAACTCACAGCGCCTTTACCTAGTTTTGATGGTAGAGCTGTGCAATATCCTAGTGTTCAGAACTTGAGGGATTATATGAGTTGGAGACAAGTTGATTGTATGCATTTTTTTTCCACGTTCCACTTCCTGCCTTTCCCCCCCTGCGTTGGTACTGATGAATCAAGGTCACATCAACAATCTTTACAATACCACTTTTTGGACACTGATTCAGAAAGGGGGATTCGATGCAAAAGGTGCGGAGAAGGAACTTGCTGTGAGTTTTGTAATTCTCGGATGAATAGTTTCCATACTTAACGTCATGTGAATATTTAGGGATCTTTGGCTGCAGACAAGAATGAAATCTTGTTCTCGAGATTTGGAATCAACTACAATAATGAACCAGAAATCTACAAAAAGGGGAGCGTAGTTTTCCGAGACGTAAGTCAGAGGATTTGTCCTAGTTTACCTCGACCAAAATTGACTTGATCACAGTACGAGTTAGTGGAACCGGGAGTGCCAGAAGCAATCGATGAAGATACAGCAAGGACAATCGAGCAGAAAGAGCTCTCAAAGACACAAGAAGAAAAGGACAGGAAGAGAAGAGCAAAGGCAAGAATCACGGTGCAACATGTAGATGTCATTAAAGATGAGTTTTGGCAGAGGAGACCATGGCTTTTATCCAACAAGCCTGGAAAGATACCCAAAGAGATATAGTTCGAGGTTTAGAATTCCACAAATCTAATTAAGATACCATAAATTATCTATAACGCCAGGGTCACTGTCGTGATCACAAAACTCCGTGCCCAAAAACGCCTTTTGCTATGCCGACTGGTAGAATACACAGGGCAAAACAATCTATTTATTCTTCCGCGACTTCTTCTTTTTGGCGATTTCTGACGTTGATGATGTATCCGATGATTCCTTTTCTGATTGTCGTAACAGTTTCTTTTGTCGCTTTTGTTCCTTTCGTTCTCGTCGTTCCTCCTTGGTTTCTGTCTTTTCCGAGTCTGTCGAGCTGGCGCTTGGTGTTTTGGCTTCCTTTCCTTCCTTTATCTTTTTGGCTTCTTTGGCCGCAGATTTCCTCGCTCGGTCAGCTCTCTTTTTCTCCTTCCTTGCTCTCCTCTCTTCCTTACTTTCCTTTCTTTCTTCTCCCTTCCTCTTCTTATCCTTGTCCTTGCCCTTTCCGCTTTTCTCTTCCTTGACGATTATCTCCATAGCCTTCTTCTCCTTCTCCCTGTCCTCAATCGTCCCCCCAACCGTCTCCCCCCTCACAAAAAAGCTATACAATCCTCCCTTTCCCCCAACCCATTTACTTCCACCCTTAACCACCATTTCCAAGCCTCCTCCCTCCTGAACCTTGACCTGTCCCTCTTTACTCGTATCCAATCCCTTCAGCGAAGCATCAAAAGCATTCAACCACCACATATCAGCCGTCTTGTGCATTTTTTTCCCCACTCCCAGAAGATTGTCTTTTTTCGAAACGAGCAATGGCCGCGAGAGTCCGATGGTGTCGGAGCTGTGGTGGAGAGAGTGACCGGTTCCGCGCCAACCCTGAGAGGTGAGAAGAGCGTGAGCGTTCATTTTGAGGTAGCGTGATAGTGAACGCGAATGTGAGGGAGTGGTGAGGGTTGTTGGAGTAGGTGGTTGATGGGGGGGATGATACTTTGAGACTTGCGATGAAGAGATATATTTTCTTATCGCAACTCAAAAATTTAATCTTAGCGTTATCGCTTCAATTTCTAGTGGAATGTAAATTTGGTGTGGCTAGAGCATAGTAGCTGTGGCGGGAAAGTGTGCCTGGCTTCCAGTTTTGTTCCTTGATTTTTGTTCTGCCAATGTCTTGGAAAGGGATTTTCTCCAAAAACATATTGTTTTCCTCAGAGAAGAGAATCTTTTCATTTTCTTTCTCAGGAGTATAACAATTTTTTCCCTTTTATCGAATACCCCAATCGTCACATTTTAATCATGCCTTTCCTTCCGTACGAGGAACCTGGAATTGAGGTCATTCTTTCATTGACCTCATTTATCCTTCTATTAAACATCACTCGATACATCTTAGATCGACTCTTGTATTGTGGCATCATAGGACAAATTCTCATAGGCATAATATGGGGTCTACCAGTCGGAGGAACATCATGGCTGACAGAGGGATATCAAGAGACAATTCAAGCATTGGGTTACCTAGGTCTGATAGGTCTCGTGTTTGAAGGAGGACTCAGTACAGATCTCAAACAGCTTCGAAAAGCTGCCTACATTTCGATATCGGTAGCCACCGTTGGCCTATTAGTGCCTATTGCAACGTCTTTCTTATTGCTTATTTTACCATTTCCCAGTACTTCTGGGACAATGTATCCTACTCCTCTAGCAGCCTTCTCGGCTGGGGCATCGCTATGTTCGACGTCTCTAGGAACGACATTCGCCATTCTCTCCTCTGCAAATATGCAGCATACGAGAGTCGGTGTGATACTTGTGGGTGCCGCGATGATGGACGACGTTGTCGGCCTGGTTATGGTGAACATTGTTACGACCCTGGGGAGTGGAGGTATGGGTGGATGGCCAATTGCAAGACCAATAGTCGCGAGTTTTGGCTTACTTCTGGTATCCCTTTGTCTGGGCGCTTATTTACTCAAGCCGATTTGGCTCTACCTTTTCAAATGTTCTCAATCCGAGACAGTGGCTAATGTTCCCACGGGAGGCAAATCTGATGTCAAGGAAACAGCTTTTAAGCAATTTCGGAGGATTCCTAGCCTTGGGTTTCTTCTTTCGACATTGATACTGGTCATTTTCGTCACTATTGCATCTTTCATCGACGCGTCTGTCCTTTTCGCCGCATTTATTGCTGGGGGCATAGTCAATTACCTATGGGACGTCGGAAAACGTAGTATTGAAGAAGAATCGAGGTCAAACCCAGCTCGGGTAATGTACGAAGAGTATTACAAACCAATTATGGACTTCACGTTGGTCCCCTTTTTCTTTGTGAGTATTTATGAGTTATATCTTACTTCCACCATCCAGTACTGGGTATTCAAGAGTCGGGACTGCTGGTAGATAACGTGAAATTCTTGATTTTTGGACCGGTTGAGCATACCTAGTTCGTATGGAATGACGAATCTTTCTTCGACAATGAATCACAACCAAATATTTATTCCATTCGGGAAATTCAAAATCGCCCGAAACTCTGGCTTGAACCCCTTCTAAACATTCGCGTTTAGCAAACTGACCCAGACTATTGGATAACCTGCTAATGATACTTGATTTTAAGGAATTTGGCTGATGTGATTTATCTAGGCGTCCATTGGTTTCTCAATTCCAATTACAGACATGTTTAAAGGCTCTATCGTCTGGAAAGGCATCGTGTACTCTATACTTATGGTAATTGCAAAATGCCTAGTGAGCCTTGTGATTTATTTCGAGTACTTCGCAAAATCCTGGCGCAAACCAAGAGAAACTCAATCGTCTGTAGTAGAGTCTACCCGTCCTCCACATATAGAAGCTTTACTAGTAGGATTCGCCATGGTTGCCAGAGGAGAAATAGGGTTCTTGATCGCATCCCTCTCACAAAGCTCTGGCACACTGTTGTTAAAGAATCAGCAAAATACTGCTATCGTTTCCGGAGAAGCAGTTTTTCTTGTCATCGTTTGGGCTGTGGTGATTTGCACTATAGTCGGCCCAGTCGTCGTCGGGATTCTCGTAAGGCGTATAAGGACACAAGCACTGGATCTTCATTAAATTTAGACCCTGAATGTATATGTTCCCGAGGTTTACATCCCGGAAGTCTTGGTTTAATATACCTACAAAGTCTATAACGTTACCGGCGACAAGCCGGAGATTTAATATCTTAAAATAACACACATGCTTGAAGCTAACCATGTCTCATTGATAAGGCTGTCGATTAGATGTTGCAATTCGAACATTCGATCGGGAACCACTGGAGGGACCTGCAGCTGGATTTTTTCCGGAACGCACATCAATTCACATTCACAGTCCTTGTATGGAATATTTTGGAAGCAAACCTGTAGGGGATAAAAGACCTGGACAAACTTTGTCTCAACTCCGCGGTCTCACTACGGGTATATACGAACATGTGTAACTTTAAATTGAATTATACGTCGGATTAATATAAAATCACTAAATCGCGACTCCTCCTCGAAAGATTCTGAGTTGAAAACATCCACAGACAATAGAATACGATCGGCTAAAGAATGTTGACGGTAGAAGATCTTCATGTTTTAGTTTTCGTATAAGAATTCAAGAGTCAGTCAGGACCGCAGAAGAAGACCCATAAGCCCAGTTTATCACATGATAGAAGACTGCCGACTTGTGAATTTATGGCACTATTGGCTAGGTAAAGGGGACTGTTGAAAGATGTTCGCCTCACGACTCACGAGCGCCTTGCCGTGCCTAGCGACTGCCTAATGCCGAGAACTTTTGTTTAATGAGCAGGGGTTTTACCCATTTATCTTTTCAAATCGGAGACCTCCTTTCTGCAATTTTCTCCGGACTCTACTCGAAAAGTATAAAGTGGAATCTAAGTATGCAAGGCTACCAAACTTGATAGGGAGAGTTCGTATTCTAGCCTGATCTAAGCCCCACACGATAATATAACCCGCATGATCCCTTGTCCTTGTACACCATGCACTGTCAGACGGTTAGACGAGGTTTGCATGACAACTAACAAGCATAGGCAAATCTCATATAAATTTTGTCTTTATACTTACTTACATGTCAATGATTCCCTCCCCTGACTGGAACTTTCCAAGTTTATTCCATTCATCTTTTGAACTGCTTTAGAGTTTCTCAAGTTCTTCATATCCTGTACTTGAGTTACTCCAACGGTCTTCAAAGATGTCGACCTCACAATATGGGGCTTTCTTGCCTCGACATTTCAAGGGATACTTATGGATTAGTTTTCTTGTCGCAGTATTCATTGTTATGGGATTGAGCGAAAACAATGTTCTGTTTGTTGATAGATCAGCAAAATGGGATGCGACAGATGACGGTTCATTATTACAAGATTATTCTATAAATCTGGATTTACCATCCACAGCTGCTTCAGCATCCACGCCAATCAGCGATGACAACAGCTATGTAAAGCCGGCAGCAGAAGAACCCAGCAGGATCTACAGTAACACAGGTCTTGATCCGAAGGATGTCGTCATTTTGGTCAAGACTGGTGCTACGTCCATTTGGAGGAGGATGCCCATGCACATGTCGACCACATTAGGCAACAAACAACTCACTCCAAACATCGTCTACTACTCTGACATCGCGGATAATATCAATGGAAATCCAGTCATTGATTCTCTCGCAAACGTATCGGCAACGCTCAAAGCATCACCTGACTTTGAACTTTATAACAAAGCCAAAGAAGCTCTCAACGACAACTTGTATCAAGAGAGTGCAAGCATGGAGGGAGATTCGTACTTACCTGGTGGGTGGAGATTGGACAAATACAAGTTCTTGCCCATGTTCCAACATGCTGCTATTCATCACCCTGGGAAGAAATGGTACGTGTATATGGAGGACGATAACTATTTCTTTTGGGAGACACTTTATGCATGGCTCGCAACTTTAGACCACACATCTCCTCTTCTGATTGGCTCGCCAGCTTTTAAAATGGGTGAAGATTTTGCTCATGGTGGTTCCGGATTCGCTGTTTCAGGAAAGGCTATGGCAACTTCATTTGGTGCAGAGAAGACTCTGGCTGACAAGTACGAATCGTATGCGAAGGAGCATTGTTGTGGAGATCAGGTGCTTTCCCATGCCATGAAAGAGATGGGCGTAGAGCGATTCAAGGAATTGGATGGAGGTGGATGGGCTGCCTTGCAATCCCTTCCAACATGGAGAATTGGGTTTGGTGACTGGAACTGGTGTTCACCACTCATGAATATCCATAAAGTTCATCAAGCGGATATTTCCCAACTGTTCGTTTTTGAAAACCAATTCATGCAAGAGACGAAAGGAAAGGGACGCATACGTTACCGCGATGTTTTCAAACATTTCTTTGCTCCAAAACTAGTTGCTGCACGCTCAGAATGGGATAATTATGCAGCAGCCAAGTCTTTCTCGTCGACGGAAGATTCCTGGACGCCCGAATTAAAGGGGCTTACTGCTGCTCAAAAGGATGCAAGACCATGGGCATCGAAAGAAAACTGCAAAAAGGCTTGTGTGGACTGGGACAAATGTTTGACCTGGAAGTACCAAGATGACAACTGCCATCTTGATCACACTGCGGCGATAGGAGCGAAGGTTAACGAGGGTGTTTATATGGAAAGTGGGTGGATGGTGGATAGAATTGGGAAGGTTCTCGAAAAGAAGGAATGTGGTGCTTTGGAGTTTTAGACTTGAAGGCTCCAGACCTAAAGGCTCGGCGTTTTGGGCTTTGATGCATACACATAGGCGAACGAAATTTTTAATATATTAATATGATTCAGTCTGATGATACATGATGAGCTATTTATAGAGCTTTGATCTGCAAATTTTTGTGCGAATACCTTTATTTACATGAGCTATAGTTGTGAGTACGAGTATGTAAAATATTTCATTTAGCCAACAGGCAAAATTTAATCGCCCGCTCATGTGTAAGAATAAAAGCCGACTTCATTTTGGAGAATTTAAAGAGTAAAACTTTGAACCTCATCTCAAACTTTTCTTATCACAAACATTTCTTTTGGCATTTCATTATACGCTATGTTTGACCCCTTTCCTTCCTTAACCAGTTCGCCTATTCCATCCATCGCACTTTTCTCTCCTGGACAAAACGACAGACTCTAAAATAATGCTAGTACTTATGCCCGCATTCCAATTATTTTCACATTATATTGTCGGTCGAAAGAATTATTATTCCATGTACAGACCCAGTCAATACAATCACTAACCCGAAGGCGACGCAACGACCTCACATTTATCCTCCATTAACGTCTCGTTGATTCTTTGGATCATCCATCCACTATTTATCACCCTTTTATCCCATGGGGCCCGTCCCTCGATTTCCCTTCCTAAAATTACCACCACATCCAAACTGCAGCTTTTCTCATTTTCGTTATTGATTTCGTGCCTCCAAATGCGGCAAGTAGATAATGCGACGCACGCCGCGAGACACGCTTCAGGTGAAGTATAAGCCTGCTTAAGAGCACCTTTATCTTCTACGACGGGTGCGGGTGGACCCCATGGCAGATCGATAATTGTGGTGATGTTTTCTGTAAGCTTGTGACGAGATGCGGAATTATCCCAATCATCACGGCGGTCTTTGAGGTAAGGTGATATTGTTTTAAGGAAAACATCACGAAATATGATTGGTCGCTAGCCAATTTTGTTAACGTTATCTAGAGTTAGATGTTCATGAGATGACAACTTACCGAAAAAAGGTTACTTTGACTATGTTGACGTTCTAATAGTGCCAGCTGAACCAGATCTCTCTGGTGTAAATGATGAAAAGTGAAGATTGGTTTGCACCATGAGAACTCGTCAAATCCTGTTTTCCAGGGTGGTTCGGGTCTGAATGACACTGGGCCATATTCCCCCCTGTTTACAAGCACATTATGATCGCGCAAGACTTTGCCAAGAACCATGTCGCCGCAACAAGCGCTTGCAGTGAATTTGGCATACTCTTGCAGAGAGGGAGTTTTAGGTCCAGTGAAAATAGATTTCATCAAGGACCTAGAAAATACGATTCCTGAACCTCCTTGTGCAAATGTCGCATTGCTTTCCCCCGCGGAAGCACCATAATATGTTGGTTCATCGTCAGCCGAAAGTGTTGCGAGCCATCGGAGAAGATTCGTCCAAAAGACGAAAGTATCGTCTTCAATGTACACAGTCCATTTGAAACCGGGAAAGTTCTTTTGAGCGTGCTCTAACATGGGAAGGAACTTGTATCTGTCTAGTTTCCAGCCTGGCTTATCCCCGGGTGGAAGTTCAGGTTCATCGCCCGGGAGCTGAGCTTGCTCTCTGTACGCATGAATGTTGTTATGTAGATCTTGGTATATGTCGTACGCAATTGTGTCATGTATCTGCAAAGTATGGCTCACGTTTTTCAAAACGTCCACTGTCTGGATGTCATGAGAAAGATTCTCTTGGAGATCCGAATATATTACAGTGTTTGGCAAACTTGACAATGTCGTTAACAGCTGCATAGGCATTCGACGCCATGCCGTGCTTGCACCAGTCTTGATGATCAACAAGATGTCAGATGATGGCACTGATAGCTCTGGACTTGGCACCGTAGAGGCAATGTTGGGTGTAGCGCTGGGCTGAGGGTGGGGTGATATTGATGGATACACCACCTTCTCCGCAGGCTTCGTAGGCTTCTCGTCTGCTAGCCATCCAGCTTCAACTAGAACTTCCGTATCAGGTGATACAGCGACCTTGCCATCGTGTAGCTTCGGATGTGCATCAAGCCTCAAATAGCCATAATAAATCGTCAGAAAACTCAATATGACAAAAATCAACGCAAGACCTCGTGGACCTCTAAGAAATAGCATTATTCTTCAGCCGCAACATCTACCATGATCCTCATAGGAAAATATACGACGAGGGATATGTATAGATCTGATAAATTCAACAATCTTCGGAGAAACGGCGGGGTTTATGCATTCGATGCTTATGTGCGATACGAATTATGGGAGAGGGTTTCAACAAATGCGATGCAAGGATGTTGACAATACGAGCCAAGAATTTGGAAAGGTCCACATGAGGTAGGGGAGCCCTGATCTGCGCATTCCCACCGGTTTATTTCTTATGTCAGACAAAGGGGCTTTTGTTATTAATAAGGTTTACGTGAAGAATTAACCTGGAGCACATCAAGGGTTCTCCCTCGGAATTCTGCACTGAGTAATTGAGTCCGTCCCCACTCTCACTTTGTTAAAGTTTATTCAATACTCTATCTAAGCTTCATGCATGATCAACCCAATGATAATGGACCATATGCAAGGCTACCAAATGCTACCTTGTAGTCAAAAAGTCCCCGAAGGGTTTGAATGACATGGGAGGCTGGCGGAAATTACCATTTCATCTTGATGCAGCACACTAAGGTTTGTTGCCTTCCTGCCTACACTCGTTACCTAGTATGTGCTTCCCCGTATACGGAGTAGACGACAAAAATTGTTTTATTTTGATCGTCATCCTAAAATACTAAGCTCTAAAGCCCCGCGACTTGACCGATTAGCCCAGCAAGGAGAGACAAGGTCAAGCCACTATGATCAGCATAAGTATAAAGACTTAGCTGCATGGGCTGCAGTAGAAAATGTTCCAGTGACACTTTTTTCATTGTTCGAAGCTACTTGATACATTCTTTTGGTCACCCACTCGTTTGTGCCATCAGATTAAATTCTTTTAAGCGTGAAAGAGGAGCCATGCCTGTGGTACCTGTATTACCGTCCTTTCATAGGCAAATCCTCAACAGCATCCTTTGCGTCGTCACATTCTTTTTCATTTTCCGTTATTTCAGAAGATTTGTCACATTCGCCCCAATTACCTTTGAAAGTATATGGCAGATTTCCCTAGCGGAGATTAATCGCAGAAAAAACGTGGAAAGAGTCAAACAATTGGAGCAGAAACTTTCTTTACAAGATGCAGAGAAGGGAGTTCAGACAAGAGATGATGTGGCTGCGAGGTGTATTGCTTCTGTAGTGGGATATCGTGAGGAAGCAAACCTGTGGAGGAGGTGCTTGCAGAGTTATCATAATTCCCCGGGCCTAGAGATTATGCTCATTGGAATCGATGGGGACCATGATGGAGATATGGAGATGGTTTCTGTGGCACAGCAAGTGTGTATTCCCTACCTCACCCCCCGAAAATGCTCAGCAGTGCCCTAGAAACATTAAAAGACTAACAAATTTTCTCTTAAGGTATTTCCAGATCTTATAAAAATCCACATTGAAGAACCATATGGTCCCCTCGCTGTCCGCATTGCTCAAAACTACATCACCCGCGAACTTTATGATGAAAAGTCCTCATCCACAAAATGGGCATCCACACCCACAGCATTCGACTCCACAGATGTTCCCCCCGTTCTTCTATCCGAAGCCCACGCCTATGCCTTCCGCACTGTATTCGAAAAAGCGCTCACAACCCTCCGTGAACATAACGCTTTATCACCGTCCCGCGATGAAAAAACAAAATCCCTCCACCCAATATGTCTCTACCAACCCCATAAATGTAAGAAAGATATCATGTTTACCAATATGGTTTTCGCGTTGGCATTGGGACATGCGAATAACATCGAATACTTGTGGACTAGCGATTCTGATACCATCGTTTATCCGGATACTTTGTACCAAACAGTCGGGTGTATGTCTGCGGATCCGTTAATTGGAGGGAGTTGCTCAGCTCTGAGCATTCATAATGATCAAGAGAGTGCGATTGCAGCTTTGGGTAGTGCAGCTTATTGGTCTGAGTAAGTAACTCACTTATCTAATTGTTTGAAAGGACTTGATTTCTAATGACGCATTGCAGGTTAGCTATCACACGTGGACAAACCGGAGCTGTAGATGCTGTAGACTGTCAACCTGGTCCATGTGCCGCTTTTCGTCTTATTGCCCTTGAGTCTATCCTTCTACCATGGTACACACAAACTTCTCTTGGAGTCAAAACGGTCGTCAACGAAGATCGTCATCTAACTACCAATCTCCTCCTCCAAAATTGGAAAGTAACCTTCAACACCTCCGCGCTCGCTTCCACCGATACCCCTACCACACTTCTTCGCTGGCTCCTCCAACAAATGCGTTGGGCCCGTGCTACGCATATCGAATGTTTCCAATATCCGCAAATCTACTCTATCCACGGTGTCATCCTTTTCGTAACAGCTATGCGTCGTTTCTACGGACCATTGATTATTGGTGTCTTTACTATTCGTTACGTGTTCACAGGCTACACAGTCCATGCATTCCAATCCTGGGATTTCGTTCTCCGTGTGGCTTTATGTACATGTTACAACTTTTGGCGTAATAAAACACATGTGGCTAGCATTAAATATCTCATTCTTTCTCAGCTATTTTATCAACTGCCTCTGCCGGGCATCATGTTCTGGTCTGTTGTTACGGTCTTGGAGGGGGGATGGGGAACGAGCATGAGAAGTGCGAATGAGCAGAAGAAATCTAGGTTTGCAGGGTGGGATAATCTGTGGAGTACGACTGCAGTGGTTATGTGGATGGGCTTTGTGGGAGCGGCGGTCGCGAGATGGGTTACATCGTATCTCGCGCCAGCTTTTATGGTAGAGGCGATGATTTTTGCGGGAGCAACGTCGGTGGGGAGTTTGTATTGGACTTTACTTGGGTAGACTTTGATATATGATTTGAAGTATTGAAATAAGCGGTATGGGTTATGGTAAACATACAAAAGAATGGTTGGATTGGGATTATACAGGCCACATTAATATTGGGATACCCTTAGGTTCGGGGGTAAAATACATGAATAATTGAATAGATAAATGGCTATTAGAAGAACCCCTCAAAGCTCATACGAAAACAATATCATTAAAGATTTTGAGGTTAGATTTTAAATCAGGCACATGAATGTACAAAATGGTTCACACATATGAACTGATCTAAATGTATACAATGACTTGAATGCTTGAGATGAAGTAAATGCATAGCCATTCAACATGATTTTAAAATTTGTAATGATTCGAATGTCCAAAACAATTTGAATGTTGCAAAAGATTCAAATTTTCGAGAAAACTTGACCACATACCACAGTAAGCTATTTACTATAGAAATAGAGCCGAAGGAAGGATTGAGACATATATGGAAGGTGCAAACAGCCAAGCGAGACCTCGAAGCTAGTCGTCGCCTAAAATATCTATCCTGCTACAATGTAACATACAGCATACTAGCTAAATATCAACTAATCCAAAAGAAACCCCTTTGTCTCCATTCTCCAAAGCCATTCTCCACTCTATCTCAACACCGATCTGCAATAACCCCCACTATCACGTGCTGACAGCCCCTCAAGAGCTGCCACCTAATGTGGGGTGGGCTAGGGCTAGCACACATAATTTCTTTATATTACTTAATTGAGTTGCTGCCCATATCTAAATTCGCGAATATCCCTTCTATGGTGTAATGGTTAGCACGTCGGATTTTGATTCCGGAGATATTGGTTCGATTCCTATTAGAAGGTTCTCTTGAGAACATTCTTTCATTCCATACTCAGATTGAACCTGAGATCACAGGGTGACGCATTCATTTTGGCATTTTTGAGTTCTTCAATCTTTTGAAATCTAACTACCTGGGAAGTTTCTTTCTTGCTTGTTTATTAGTTAGATTCGTTCTATTTTGTCTCTATGTTAGTTAGCTTGTAGATAGATCTAATTGTTTTCTGTTAATTGTCTGAATGCTTTGTGTGATTTAAATATCTTAGATTATTTTAATATCCTATATGATTCGAGTATTCTAAGTTGTTTGAATGTTCTAATTGTATTTATTAATTCAAATATATTCATTATTCTGAGTCATTACAATATCCCAAATTGTTTGAATGTCTCAAGTGATTTGAATATTCTAAGTTGTTTGAATGTCCCAATTGCGCCCGTTAATTCAGATGTGTTCATTGTCCCAAGCAAATATAATGTATAATTTGAGGGCACTTGATGATCTACATCTCATTTATTCACTACCCATAGTTTATACCTTATGTAGTTGCGGATTTGGGTTCATAGTGAGTTGTAGCCATGACGTGAGTTCAGCATTGCTAGATAATAGTCATTGTTCTATTTTTTATTGTATCATATTGCTAATGTTAAAAAGACGCTTTTGTGTTTATTTCTCATGCCTCGTTCTTAGGCAAAGTAGCAACCTTTTCCTGGAATAACTTCTCTGCCTTGGCCCAGACTGGAGTATTTCTCCAATCCTTCAAAGACAACAAACTTGGTAATAAGTCCTTGCTAAATGCCTCACTCGCCTCTCTTGGCAATAAACTTGGCAAGTGATCAATACTGATGACACTCAATCTTGGTTCTCCCTTGACCTCAACTGGAACAGTTGGCTCGGAAAATGTGGTCGCAACAGTATAGATTGGAATTGGGTTGTTGGGGTTGGTGGTATCAGCACTGACATCGCAGACGACTGACAATTTGCGGTTTGGGGTATCGAGGCTTTGCATGTCGACAAAGTTTGGAATCTTGGACATGAGGTATATGCAGTTGATAAAGATGTCACTCTCAACAATCTCTGGGAATGGCCCTCCCTTAGCGGTCTCAGCCATATCCCACTTCAACACATTCTCAGTTGGCACACCAGCTCTCAAGCAGAGGTCAACTGCTCCACTTCCACATCTGCCTAATGCACCGATAACCAAAACTCGTGGTGCCTTGCCAGTCTTCTCTTGTCCAGCTGCGATTGCCTTCTTAACATCCACAATCAATTCATCTTCGTTGGGGTAGCTCGATACACTTGGAAAGGGCTCGGATGCTGGGTGGGTGAGTTGCCATGCCCAATTTTCAAGTGCCAATGCTGCACCAGCAAACCCAGCATGATATCCAAAGGCTGCAACTCTTCTGCCTCTGTCGTCTGTCAAAAATTCAAGATCTAAGAGAGTTCCACCTCCACGAGGGAATCGTGATAAAACGGTGTCCCAGCCGCCCTGTTGTTTATAACAATGTGCGAATTGTACGTGAACATGCTCAAGAGGAACTTATAGGCAACTATTAGACGCTTCCATTGATCTCAATTCAAGCAGAAACTCACATTCTTCGACGGGCAGTTCCTTCAACCCAATGATAATGTGATCCTTTGGTGCTTGTCTCCATGTGTTTTCTGGCACAAGTGTAGCACCAACCTTCTCGAACTCTTCATCATCGAATATACGCTCTGGGCTGCGCTCAACGTTGATTGTGTATCCAGCATCGATGAGAGCTTTGGCGGTAGTGGGGGTGAGAGCTGATCGATGCTCAAGAGCTTTGCCCACTGATGATCGCATTAGTAGGTGGCGAAGCATTTTGCCATTGATTACTTACACTCAGAACGTAGGTGAAGAGTAGTTCCAGACATGATGAAATAATTGATTTGTTATTTGTGATTTGAATCTTAATTGAAGTTTTCGAGTTTATTCACAACTTCAAGTTTTGTTTGGTGAGGGGGATACTTTTCTGCCCCATTGAGTCATCCAATTATCCATGTCACCGCCTCCGGGATCGCACCTTCCATCAAACCTCACTTCACTTCATTGCCCCGGCCCCCACATCTTTCAGTCGAAGAACAAACATGAAATATCAAACATCATCGACACCAAAACATGCCTCCGGAGTTTGAATACTTACTGTAGATCTTGATTTCAGATAATGCAGCAATTGTCCCGTTGAGAATATTCCACGATACTCTCAAGCCATAGGTAATAATTCAAGGAAATCAGATTAACCAACCGTCATGAATTGTATGAGACATTCAATACCTTCCATTCAAATTGAGGAAGTCATGGTATTTCACCACCATGTGGTGAATTCGTGAAGCTCCCCAAAAATCTTTTAATAACTTGAATTCCTCATGTATATCAAGTCCATGATCTGTTTGCACAGCAGGGTGAGTAGCCACTGCTTTAGTAAAGTTTGCTCCCCAATGCACCACTTTGTTGCTTTAATTCATTGAGAGTATCAAACTTTTGTGTGTATATTATTGATAGTGGCTTGAGAAAAACATTCCGGATGCGTTGTCTGCTAGCCAAAACAGCAAAGTTGCACTCCAAATTACTCTCAAAAGACTCACCACCTAGCTCTCTAGTTGCCACAAGTCTAATCAAGTTAGCATCAAAACCAACTATCCAGCTGCGAGATACGACTCGACCGACCTCCAAGTGATGATATGGGCATATGGCAGCACACAGGATTGCAGGTGGATGGAAAGTGCCTACAAAACAGCGGATTTGGGAAAGCAATGGATGTACTATAACGATCTCTCTGTTCGAACTTACTGCGAAGCGGCCTTCTCAATTACAGGAAGAAACATCCGACGTGAGGTGAACAAATCTTTCGTCGGTAAAAAGCACAATGCTATCGATAACTGCAAGCATCAGGTACTCTATCTGACCAAGTGTCGTGAAGCACTTCGAGGACTGCAAGGTGCTGCTATTACTCCAGTTCCTATTGAAACGACCTTAGAGTCTTCAGTGAAACGGCCCAGGACTGTATTAGATGACAATCGTTCCAGAATGGGTTTAGATTAGCAGCGAACTTCTGGCGAACCGGGCAGGCCAGAATCGATGCCTACAGGAAGTGAACACCATTGAATGACACTTGACCGGAATGATTTCGACTTCTGACATTGCAGTACGGATTTTCCAGCTGATATAATCCCGGCGAAAGACAAGGTACCTTCGCGAGGATTAAGACATTCCTCCGCAAGGAGAAAGAGTTATATGAGTCGCTGGAACGAACCTCATCTCATGGAGAGTATTCATTGTCATACATTTGGTCCAGGACATGATAAGAATTTACCATGGAGCTAGCTAGAGTGATTCTAATCCAGTTCTAATACAATCTTCTAGCACACATCGTCATATGCCATTTGAATATGAAACTTATCGTTGTGAGACAAGTTGATTCGTTTATCTTTCTATATTGTCAGTGATTTCGTAATTGTAGAGTAACTCGCACCTCCCTTATTTTGCCAGTGTGTATCTTGCTTCTGGTTTACATTTCACGTGGAACAATTAGCCTAAGCCCGAATTCAAATCTTGGGGACGCCTTTCGAGTGGGGTAAGAAGTCAAGAAGGTCTAGAGTGTTGATTGGTAATTTCATATTTATAATACTCAAGCAACCTGTAATATAAGTGTCACTGACAACACGTCTGGTGGATATATCGTCTTTTAATTATTACTCATTCTTCATATCGTTACTTTGATTAACAAACGCTAAATCGTAAAGGAAAGAATTATCCCGGGTACAATTGAAAATATTTCATTCAAATACCGCCATACCATAACCATGTCTCATTTAAAGTACACCAATTACGAGGGTTATGGACAAAGGGCCAAACAAGATCTTTGGTATAGCCAGGCTGTCAGAGTTGGAGATGTTATTGAATGTTCCGGTCAAGGTTTGTGCTCGTCATTCACCAGCTTTTCTCAGGCTCCGTTTTAGCTCTTCTTGTTTTACTGACTCATAGAGCATAGGTGGATGGGACCGCACAACTGAAGCAATAAGCCCCGATATAGTTCTTCAGATTGAACAGGCATTTGATAATGTAGAGCGAACACTTCAAATGGCTGGTTCGAAGGGTTGGGAAGATGTGTTTTCCATTAGATCATATCATGTGCCGGCGGACGAAAAGTCTCTGGAGACAATGGTCAGGTGCTTGAAAAAGCACTGTCCGGATCATCAGCCAATTTGGACTTATCTTGGAGTTCAGAGGCTCGCATTGGAGGATATGAAAGTAGAAATTGAGGTGAGGGCTCATGTGCCCCAAGACAGGAAAGCGTGAATATTCTGTAATAACGAGAGAGATGATTCACGCTCCTAGTAACATAATAATTTTCATGTTATACAACTACTTTTCTCCTTGATACATAAATTTACATATCATCAACAAGTCTGAAAAAATAAGAAAATACAACAACTCACATCATGGGAACCGCCGGTAAAGCTTTCGAAGCCCTTCAAGCAGGCAGGAAAGCTGTAAAGCAAGGCAGTGAATATCGTGGCAAAGGACAGGAAATTCTGAAAGGCGTCCGAGAAGTTCATGGTAAATTTCAGGAAATTAATAAAACAGCTCAAAGTTTCGGTATAAATCTACCAAGAGACGCATCAAATATACACAGTGACCGTGGACAGTTCAAAAGAGGAGCTAAAGGCTACGCACGAGGTTATTTTTGTGGATTCTGGACTATACTCAAGGCTCAAGCTAATAAGTATATTACATATGTTCTCTCTCTTTTGGTCTTTGCTTTTATCGCCCTTGGTCTTGTTTGTTTCCTGATTGCGGTGCTTTCGCATCATTCACATTTACAACTCCTTACATTAACGACAAAGGAAAGTATGGTTCATAATGCTACGAAAGGAGAGAATATTACGAGAGTGGAGGAGATCGTGGACTATAAGATCTATCTATTGCACTATTGCATCAATGGTCTTACTACGGCAGCTGAAAAGAAGTTTAAGATAACAAATGGCTGCCATCACTCAAGGCAAGGTATGTTGTGTTTTGATACCTCTTTATTTTCTCCCTGTTGTGTTGATCAAAATCAGCTAATGTATATCCCCATCTGTTAGCATTGTATGACCACATACTACCCGCCCTCAGTTCTACTATCATACACCCACTTCCTGGAAAGGGTATCCCAGGTCCTACCGCGGAGATTCAGACTCTCTTCAAACACTATGGATACATATCTTTCTGCCTATACATCCTTGACATCATTCTACTGCCTATTGCTGCAATTGTGTTTATCTGGTGGTTCATTAGTACCTTGACGCCCTGGAAGCGAACCTTCAGGCTCGTTCTTTGCGTAAGTCTACTTCTCTCTCTATGCAATCTTCATGCTACTTTCTAAATAAATACAACTAACACCATCACTACAGTTCTTCACATCCACTCTCCTCGTTCCCGCCGTCCTTCAAACACTCCTCATCTACCGCGTCGTCCACATTCTCAAACACGACTTTGACTTCACCAAATCCAACCTCGATATCAGTCTAAAATACGGATTCCTCTATATCATCCTCGCCCACTTTTTCTGGTGTACACTGCTCTTCAACCTCATACTTTTCCGTCTCATAGACTGGCTTCGAAACAAGAGGAAAATGAGAAAGCTTGGCCAGACTCAAGGTACCTACCAGGCTCCAAATATTCAAGACTCGTCTGGTTTTCACCAGGGAAATTATGGTGTTGATAATGCTTTATATGATAATCAGTCTTTCGAGATGAAGAAGATGCCTCCCCCAAAGGATTCAAAAGATACAACGAGTATTGCGCGAAAGCCAGTGGGCTTGCAATATGACAATGCCGACATAAATTACGGTGATGGTGATTTGGAAGAAGGAAGCCTGAGGCGTAATATTGATTTCATTCATGAGAATTGGAAGAACAACCGAAATATCGTGGGGAACAGAGGAACTTAATAATGTATAGTAGTTATTAGACGCTAGTGCATCAACTACCGCGACTAGACTCATAGGATAGGATAGAGCTGTGATAAGAATATAAAGCCATGCAAGAGTGTTTGTCCACATGCTATGATTCATATTACCCGCCAGCCGTTTGAAAATGTAGATAGAATGCTGTGTTGATCTTACATATAAGATTTCTATCACTTTGACAAATCTTTTTTCCAGCCCATCTGCTCTCCCTGGGGCAGTATTCAATCTCATTTAGTTGAGTAGAGCAATCCTAAGGAATTGTTGTATTGGGCAACATGCCTGATCAGTTTCATCATGGCATGGTAGAGGAGACGTCGCATTAAGATAAAGAAATCTTGTGGCACAATCATGAGCGAATTAAAAATTGGCTTCATGGGTAGCTCCCAAGACTTTCTACGTAGCATTTGTACCTCAGTCCTCATTTTCAGCGATATTGGGTGTTCACTTCGGTGAGAAATATATGGACGACGGGCTCGCTGTGAATGCTATGCAGTAGGAATTTTGCAAGGGAATTGAGACTGGTCTTGGTGCCGAAATTTCAGATTCCCTCTTTGAACTGCAGTTTCCTATGTTGAGGTCGGACAACACACAGGAGCATAATTACGCAGAAGAAGTAACAGGCAAGAACGCAATGCAGATAGCGCAAAAATCAGGAGAAGCGCCAATATGAACGGTGTAGGAAGTTTCCAGCAACTTTGAAGTGGAGGATACCCTCTCACTAGAGAGAAATACAAGCCTTGAAGGTGTATATACAGCCATATTTCTGCCAATTATGCTTCGATGTCCACTCGTTCAGAAATTTGATTGCGAAATTCTACATCCGTGATACATGTTATCTGTAGCGGCCATGGGTCGCATTTTAGCAGAGGTGTGAACGCATCTTCACTTCAATTAGCTCATCTTGTTGCGTTACAGTAGTTCAAGCGCCTGCTTCGTAGCCCATGTGCCAATTGACCATAAGCAAGCAAGATCACAGATCTAAGCGTCCAAGCTGATGAACTTCCTTGTATTCACCTATCACAGTGTTTCAAAGACCAGAAAATTGACCATGGCGAATGGTGTTGGATGGGTGACCGAACAGTCGGATTGGGATTCGAGTGCTTGAGATGGAGACCTAATTACGAAATGATACATACGATCACTCGAAAAGGTTGGATTGTCTATTTCAAACCGTTGGTTGTTGACAAATTTTACAACTTTTGAAATTTGTTCTCAAAGTGCGTGGCTAAAGTGTGTGAAGACCATAACCTTTCGGTGAGGTTCGTCTCGTTCTATCTGTTCCACTTGAGCATTCAACCAGGCGAGATCTTCCAGATGAGAAGTGTTATGGGCATCAATATCCCATTCCAATGTCTCTGAGAAATCGGAGCAGAAAAGCGACACAGATTGACGTTGTTCATCATGAACGTGAGAAAAAAGCGTGCAACCTAGAACGGTCAAGCTATCCGTGATATCGAATCTCGTTCGATTGAGAAATACAAAAAGGCCCATTTCCACTCCCTTCTGACGATTTTCATCCATTGTACGTTGAAAACGCAGCATAGTTGCAACGGCTGCCTTCACTTTCGTTCCGTATGCTTCATGGTTTCCTTGGACAAAGAAAACAATCTCGAATACCTGCAGTTGGTTTTCGAGAAAAGCAAAAAGTTCATAATCTGAAACCTTTCCAACGTCGCCCAGAAGAGCTAAATGTTTACATTCCGGTTGGATTTTGAAGTGCTGATATGACGATCTCGCGCTTGGAGTCTCCAAATGGAGATCTGACATGATTTAGAACTGAACTGGAGACATCTGAGCGATGATACCGGATTGATAGTGGTGTTTGTGTGGCTACAAAATGGTAATAATCGTTGTGAGTCAAGTTGAAGGAGTGAATCATTTCCAGGTATGAAGATAGTTGCAATAAATTGTTGTCATATTATCGAACATAATAGTTAGTAGTCGAGGTGGTATGCTCAGTAAGTTCGGGCTGCAAAGGCTGTAATCTACAGGAACTTACAGGGCTTAAAAATAACTACAGGCCGGCATTATCTCATTGGCGGGAACTCACGTGATACCTGCTACTTAGCGCATCGCTGGGTCCGTGCCACAAAACCTTTTCTGAACATTTGTGCTACTTCCCAAATGTCGCACGAGAAGCAACCTCTGCCATAATCGTGGCTATGTAAGCAAGGCATGTCGAACGAAACGTGTTGTCCCATGGATACGGCTTACGCTTAAAATCGCTTGTTGCTTCTTTGCTCACTCATAGGTTCAACTGGCGCGTTTTAAGCTCATGGTTCAAAATGCTTGCAAACACCAAACCAAGGTGAAGCGCTTATTCGGATCAGACAAGTGTCTCTCATCCAATGATGCTACTATGCTATCAAATACCTTAAATCTTAGCTTGACGGCGCGTTTCTTCTTTGCGGCTCATATACCAAGACTTTAATGACTGGCCTTCAATGATTCAATCTTAATT
Organism: Botrytis medusae; assembly: GCA_019395255.1. NCBI lineage: Eukaryota > Fungi > Ascomycota > Leotiomycetes > Helotiales > Sclerotiniaceae > Botrytis > Botrytis medusae. The sequence goes on along the minus strand of JAHXJL010000032.1, from coordinate 165,942 downwards.
ATGGTCGCTTCAGAGACTACCGACCTTACAAACGGCCATGTCAAGCGGACTGTTTCCTATTGGCAAACTCAGCGCATGTTACTACACTTGGCCGTCTCATGAATTTATAGAGTTATGATATGATCTACAGAGCATAATTCGGAAATCTAGATCGATGGTACAAATGTTCTGGGCCTTTGAAGCCGATAGTAAGAAAGTGTAAGTATGAATATTTAAGATCTGTATTTCCTCAGTAATTTGCTTCCATCATCATCTCGACAATCAATCTTTTCATCCGCTACAAATTACCTCTTTCCCTCTCACTTCTTTTCTTTGGCTAGAATCAGACTTTAGGACATTCTCTTCACAACAATCATATCATTCTTTTGCTGCTAGATCAGCCTAAAACTTTCACTTCTTCAACAATCCGAGCCACCCCCAAAGCTACATAGAATACACTCTCTTCACTTTGCATTAAAGACGCAGATTCTGTGTACCCTACTATTCAATACTTTTTTATTGGAAAACCCCCTCAATCGTTATTGTATCGTCATCGACCCGTTTCCCGATACCCTCATCCAGCACAATGTTTTCACCCAAAGGTAAAGATTATGGCTCTTTCGGTTTCGCCTTTACCATCACTCGGGCTTTACAAGCCATTTGCCTGATTTGCATCCTCAGTATGTCTGCAAATTTCATCGCAGAGATCAATTCGGTCGACACAGCCCCACCATCAGTTATCATTGCAACTCTCAGTATTGTATGTCATCCTCATTCTCAGATTTCTTCTTAACTCTTACTAATTTCTACCAGGTTGTGATTGTTGTTGTATTCCTTCTTATAGGCTATCTTCTCTATCTTGAGCTCCAACTCAGCTTCCTCTTGGCTACTGCATTCGATACAGCGGCTCTTATTGCCCTCATTGTGGTTTCCGTGAAAGTCGGAACTCCCCTTTCTTATCTGGAATGCCCTGCCCTTCCCAATGTTGGAGTGACTTCGGCATTCGTTGAATCAGCTGTCGGAAATTTCTCCAAGGCCAATTACTACTTTTGGGTCGGTGCATCGAAGACGGCATGCTACGAAATGAAAGCAATCTGGGGGTTTAGCATGGCACTTTGTGTGTTATTCTTCTTCAGTGGCATTATCAACATGTGCATATGGAAAAAGAACAAGTTGGTCGCGTCGAAGGGAGATTTGGAGTATCAGGGTTAAATAAATATTAAAATAGAGGTACATGGGTGGGAAGAGTTGATCGATGTGCAGAATGCCTATTAAAACCGGAAACAATGGAGACTACGATTATGATAGGAAGCAGGAAGACTATTATGGGAGTAAGAACGGTTGTCTCGGCATAGGCACTCAAAATGGGAGGCGGAAGAAGATGCTGCACCAAAAATTTCGAGATTTGGTGCTGAATCAACAGCACAGAGAATCAGTAAGGGAGGATATGGGATCATTGGGTTAAAGGGGAAAAAAGAGCGGGGTCTCTCTGGCAACATGAAAGGGGCCGTAATAAGGTGGACAAAATTATTTCTCATGGTTGGGAGGTTCTCTTTAGTTGGTATGGGATCGGTCGGTTAATGTTTGTTTTCTTGTTTTGGGATGCAATAATCGTCAATGAGACTTAATGAATACACAATTATCTTCGATTTTATACATTGCTCGTCATTTTGAATCATCCTGCGTCCTATGAAAGAAAGAATGAAACGCCCAACTTATCTTCGAGTCGTTGTTGACTTCTCATTTGAGCCTGGCTCAATCCGGCCTCAGAATCTAGAAACTACTAGGTAGCACCGCCCACCGTCCACCCCGCCATTCGACCCGTCAATTCTAGTCTTCCGAACTATTAGCTTCGTGGATCGAAAAACTTAATTCTTCGACCCGTCCTATGTGTTTATTTGCCACACTATATCCGGATTCCGAACCGGTATTATATACATTCACCCAATTGTACCAAAAATTTACTGAATTCATCAACGACAATCACATCAAACAAGAATGATTCATTTGTCAAACATCACATAATCATTGGATCCCATATGATGTGGAATTTCCATCGCCAAGCGAGGTAGGGTAAACGTGTACCACGTACTACAACACAGCACAGCACAGCACAGCACATGTAGAACAGGACCAAGGCTTTGGGAAAAGTCATCGGTACCAAGAAGCAAAATCGTGCTACCATCTGCACATCATTTTTTTGTGTGTGGCAGTAAAATATGCGTAATGACATGTTGGGTATTATGATTGGACGGACGGATGGATCAAGAAGTTGTGAGGTCTTACAAGCAAACCTAGCGAATCATTCGGGGTTGGATATGTTAGGTGCTGAATTGTTCGACAAGAAGTTATGATGGGTGGTGGTAGATGGATGATGCCTTCCCTGAAGTATGAGAAAAGGTTTGCTCTGTTGAAAAAACTTTGGGCTGTTTTTCCGAAGGAGACAAGGCGTCGTATACTTTACTTTTCTTTCAAAAAGAATTTTATCATTTTCTTATTGAATGTTGCTTGGTTAGCGATTAGATGAAATTAGCTATACAAGTGATTTTTTTTGGGATTAGTTCTTTATTCTTTTCAATGCGAATAAATAGATTGCAAAATTAACCAGCTTTGGACAAGCTTTAATCAATTGTTATTTCTTTTTTTCGAACTCTTTTCGAAAGAATATTGTTAGCTAAATTCTGCTTTAAGAAAAAAGAAAAGGCATGAAGGGAGAGAGAGGGGCCTGTGTTGTATTGTATGTACGTACCTACGTAGTGTAGTACGACGCATCAGTCAAGGAAATTTAGATACTCTTTTTGATGGAAGAGGCGTCTTCCGTTTGTTTTCTAAAAACGAGAAAGGGAATGAATATCTATCTATCTATCTATCTATCTATCTGAATTCTGAATTCTGAACTTCGAATCTTGGGTAGCAATAAAAGTTCTTGGGAAGGATTATATCATATATTCACCTGCTGATATGATTGTGTCTCCTCAAAAGCCATCAATCAATCATAGGTAGCTGCAACTTTGCACTCATCCCATATTCCACATTCCATATTCCATATTCCATATGATCGGTACCAATAGAAATACAAATACCACAGGGGCGATGGCACTATTTCTCGGTAGTAGCACTCCATTATAGGCTAATGCTTAGCCTGACCACCCTGACATCCCAAAAGTCCTAGATCCGCTTGGACCTAAAGTCTTACATTACGAGTCTACCCTACCTACCACCCTCCCACCTTGTACAAATCAGCGGGCGAAATTGATTAATCATTTTCAGCTGTGGTCAAGGTCAAGATGGGCCAATTACACCTTATCTTAATTCTGGATGATATATATCCATAGTGATACCAATATGGTCTAGTAGTAAGTCAGAAGCTGAGTGGATATATACTTCTTGTTCCTACTGCGCCTCTCTTGAAGTATTGCTCTCTATCTCCATCTAGGTATCTAGCTATCAAGGAAGTCTATAGAGATTTACCTTCTCAATCTTCATTTTGCTATCGAATCAAATATGGCTAAAACAATATTCACAACGATTACACCACTCCCTCCCAATGTGTCCCGCCAAACGGTCCTCGATACCCTACACGATCATCTGGAAATGATCGATCTCAATCCATCGCACGCAGAACGCACACCCACCAAGCCTCCCTCCTCTGCCACTCCGGAAGAATATCACTGTCAATGGTATCGCATCGTCGACAGGGTAGCCTATCTACCCGGCAATCTCTACACCGGTACTGTATCCTTCAACGCCTGTTTCCACGATTTGGCAAATGGACTACAAACACATTGCTATGCGCCCATGGGCTTAGACATCAAGGAAAAATGGACGATCGAAGGAAACATGCCGGGAGAACCAGCCATTCCGAGAGAAATCGGCATTAATGCGCCCGTGGAGGGACTTTACATCCGCGAAGATGTCGAGATGAAATGCAACATTCTGATGACGAGATTCGTGCGGAAAACCTTACAAGAATGTTTGAAAGCGCTGGTGGCTCGATTGGTAGTAAAAGCGCAATTGCAAGAGGCATCCGAGAGAAATAGGAGATTAACGGTTGGAAGCGTAAGTGGATATGAGAGGGAAAGCGGTACGATGACGCCGCCCTTGAGTCCGCCATTGAGGAGCCCCGGAATGGCTTCTGCGGGTAGCGTTGGTAGGAGAGGAAGTGCATATAGTGGTTTGAGTGCCCCGACGAGCCCCCCATTAACCCCTTACAACCCGGAGAAATGGGCCGAGACAGGCACGCAAGGACATCCGGCTTTGAAACCATACACACCGCTTCAATTGCAGCAGCAGCAGCAGCAAAAGCAACAGCAATTATACCAGATGCATCATGATAGGAAGAGTTATGGGGGAAAAGATCACAGATGGTCTGGTATTAGTGATAAGACACAAACCTCCTTGCCCGGTCCTCCAAACTATGCGAATAAACCAGTCAACTACACGAACAAGCCTACCAGGATTTCCGAAATGGAAGCGCCCCCCGGCCCTGTTGAATTGCCGTAGGTGAAGAGAGAATAGGGGATTTGAAGAGTTAGATCTCGAGGATAATGTCGGTAATGGACAGGAACAATCGTTTGATATGATTAATTAAAGAAGGAGGATTATCATCGGTAATGGGTGCATGGGATTCGGGACACGGGATTTGATACCACTTGCCAATACCGAAGCATCTGCTTCAAAGGCACACCCAGTTGTATGATCTTAATACAATTAAGACAGACACTTGCATCGGACTGTCGTTTCAGGAAGCCATGAAGACAGAAGGATCACCATATGGGAATGGAAAAAGGAAATCTACGGATTGAAAACTGGCCATGTGCCTAAGGCGTTGACGAAGCGACATGTGATAACACGTTTTTTGACTGTACATTAATGACGATTCATGACGTTGGGAGGAAAGACTTTGGGTAATTTCGAAATTTTTGGAGTGTTGGTCAGTTAAGCTTTTCGAATTTTCGCATTTATTTAGGCGTAAATATCATCCTAACTCAGTCATAAGCATTGCTCATAGGAAGTTACGTGTGTTTGCATAATTTTGAAAATCACAATAGTGACGCTTAAGTTCCCCATGTCTCAGAGGTCGGCTGTGAACAAAATGAACAAATTTTATTGAGGATCTATGTGTACAAACAAGCCCCGCATCATACACGCTCATGCCCCAAACCCCTCTAAATTCCTATCTATGATGCCATTCTGCTCATATCGTTTCTTATACGTTGGTAATCGAGGAGACCTAAATATATTAGTAAATAATTCAAAGAAAAACAATGGAACAAGAAGTTGTTAGGCATACCTTCAATCGAGCCAACAGCACTAATTGCAATATCTTGATCCCACAACTTTCTTTGCGCAAAGCTCATAACATCCTTCTCGCTAATGGCTCCAATAACACGCTCAATCTCCTCTGGTCCCATACGACGGCCGGTGGTGATGATTTGTCTTCCAATATCCTCAGCGACAGCAGTGGTGCCGTCTAAGGAAAGGAGAATGGATGCCTTGAGTTGAGCCTTGGCACGCTCAACTTCGGCCTCGGTAACATTGTATGATAAACGAGACCATTCGCGGAGAGTAAAGTGAACTAAATCGTCAATACGGGTGGTCTTGTCAGTGACAAGGTAGATACCCCAAAGTCCAGTATCGCTGTAACTTGTTGAGAAACTCATAAAGCTGTTGGCCAAGTCGTTCTTGTGGACGAAACCACTGAGCTTGCTACCCATGTGAGGAGCGTTGCCCATAGCTTTATCCCAGTTACCAACGATAGCTTGGGTAACCAAAGCGGTAAAGTAATCATCATCTTTCCAGCTAACACCCTCAACAGCGATGGCAATGTTGGCAGTTGGGATGGTATCGTCACGAACTCTGACCTCAGAACCAATGAATTCTGGCTTTTGCTTTTGAGCGTTGGCAATGGCGAGAGCAGCGCTGGAATGTGGCTGAGATGCAAGACCAGCAAAGTGCTTCTCAGCAAGTTCAACGAGTTGCTGGTGGGGAACACCTCCGGCACCAACAAGAACCATACGATCAGCAGTGTAGTTTGTCTTAATATAGTTGGTCAAGTCCTCTCTTTGGATGGATTGGATATTTTGAGCGGGTCCCAAAATGGTACGTCCTAAAGGTTGTCCTTGGAAAGCAGTTGCGTGTAAATGGTCGAAAACGACTTCCTCCAATTGCTTATCAACCTCCTCAGATTCTCTCAAAATAACATCACGCTCTCTGTTAATCGCCGATGGTTCGAGTTTGGAATTTTGAAGAATATCGGAGAGAATATTGACAGTTGCTGGTACGTCAGAGTTGAAAGCCTTGGCATAGTAAACTGTGTTTTCACGCTTCCATAAAATTAGCAAAATGCCTGCGCTATTCATGTGAATGTAAACATACGGAAGTGTAGGCATTTAAGTGGCCACCCATGTTTTCAATTTCCAACTCCAATTGATGCTGCGTTCGGTTGCTGGTTCCCTGTTCTTATTGTAAGCCCAATTGAACTTTCCACCCACCCCAGACTGTAGTATACCTTGAAGGCAAGATGTTCCAAGAAATGAGCAGTGCCATTGGTCTTGTCGGTTTCCGCCCGAGAACCGGCATCGATCCATACACCAACTGTCGAGGTTTGTGCCCATGGCGAGTGTTCTGTAGCGATCTTTTCTCTTATCAGCACTTTGCCCCTCCATCACTCATATTCAAAACTTACCGTTAGACCGTTTGAAAGAGTTGTGGTCTCTGTCTTGACGCCATTCTTTATGACTGGAGTCGCGAATCCTCTTCTCAGTCCAGATACGACATTTGGAGCAGCGCGGGTGCGCAGTCCTTTTGTAAGGTTTAATGCTAACCGCCGAGACGCCATGGGGATATGATGTGAGGGTTGTGGTGGGAATAAAACAAATTGAAGATAACCCGATGAGTTCAAATTACTAGAATTTAGTAAACCTGAAGAGCTTAGTCGTTGATCATATTTCAGCCAATCAAATCCGTTCCGGCTTTGATGACCTTACACGTGACTTCTTGCCGAGCTACCTAGTTATTCCGAACATCGTCGACCGAGCATTGAAGGACCTGAGTGATATGTCGTCGACTCTTTTACACTCAATAATTGTAATAGAAATTCACAATGGCTGCATTCATCAAACCATCAATCATTAGGCAGACTTGCCTCGCTGCGTCGAAGCGCAATTTCTCTACGAAGATCCCCTCCAGCTTCCCCGCAATCAACAAGCCTGCTGGACGCAGTACTTTTGTTAGAGATGCATTGCCAGGTTCAATGCGTGTAGCGGCATTCCATGCAAGTGGCAGACAATCAATTCTACCCCCATTACCTCGTGAGCTTCCCGCTATTGATATTCCTTAATTCTATTGCTAACTACATCACAGAATCTATTGATGGAACTTGTATGTTGATCCGCCCTCGAGCCAACCCACCATAAACTAATAGACTATATAGCAAACGACGCAGCAGCCGTACCTAAGCCATCCCCTTCCCACGGCTCATACCATTGGACATTCGAGCGCTTGATCGCCGTTGGTCTCGTTCCTCTCACAGTCGCCCCCTTCGTTTCCGGATCATTGAATCCAGCTACCGATGCTCTCCTTTGCGCGGCTATTCTCATCCACTCACATATTGGTTTCGAGTCGTGTATTACCGATTATTTCCCATCAAGGAGAGTGCCAAAAACCAAAGCGTTCCTTTGGTGGGGCTTGAGGGGAGCAACTGTTTTGGTTGGAGTTGGATTGTATGAGTTCGAAACAAATGATGTCGGAGTTACTGAGGGTATCAAGAGAATTTGGCGCGCATAAGAGGGCAGGGAGGAGTTTGTATTATTCAAGAATAAGCAGCGTACGCGCAGTACAATATCAAGGCTGTCAAGCACATGCCGCTTCAAGTTCTGTCAAGTGAAATCGCCGTTTGCCTAGAGTGTCGAGTATTTGTGCAAAAACATACGAGTTCTCATGGTTTTAGTTCAAGCTTGAAAAATGGCAACAACGCAAAGTATATCAGCTGGAAGTGATTCTAGCTTTTGAGCCTATGCCCTGCCGCGTTGCTCCACGGTAAATGCTAGACTCACAACGAGCAGCTCATTGCGCTCTACTTTTGTCGATATACCTTTGCATACGTCTGTTCATCGAGACAGCATATCTCCAGTATAGGATACCCCATGTTGCTACAATCTCGGAAGCCCGACTCAAAAATGTAGAATATGAGGCAATATCTCATTCAATCGCCAGCATGTTATAAAAAGGTTAATCTGTTTGTCTTGACGCGCGTTTATGAAAGGAGAGCAAGAGATCGTTGGAATAAGCGTCAGAAACCTGAGTTGATTTCATTAGCATCATTGAGGTGGAACTCTCGCCCTGTATCTACTTTCTGGAGTCGTCAAAATCAATCATGAACATGTAACAAGCGTTTCCTAAAATTTACAATGCCCAGTCTGACCGTGGGACGCGATGATAAGCAAGCATTAAAGAGTAGAGAATAATTAGGGTACGAACAACATGATTAAATTGAGGGTAGCAAGATTCAAAAAAATTGAAATCATGTGATGTGAACGATCCCGTTTTCAATTCAAACCAGACGAGCTGAGTTCTTCAATCAACAAGGTCTTCGGATGTTAAGCAGCGGTCCCGTTTGAGGGGATGTGAAGACCCAGTGCGTTACCACTAAGCCATCTGGACTTTGTTTCTTGGTGAAGTAATTTGGGTTGTTTATATTTATATAGTTAAGCAAAGAGCCTCACTTTTATATGTCCTGTCACAGTGTACCTCTGTTGGTTGTGCTAGGCCTAAGTCCGCACTGCCTCATACAATACTGAGCCACAGTAAGAATTCAACTCCGTCGTATTCTCATCGACCAAGTTTCCAATTTGTCCCCACCATTACAATATTTCTGACAACTTCCCTACTAGCAAAGCAAAATTATGCCACAAGATAGAGTATACAGACTGTTTACTTGGTTTTCAACTTGAGAAAGCAAGAAACTAATGAGGCTCTAGCTCCCTCCTTTCGCCTGCCTAACCCCCACATCACTCCAACGTCTTTCTCCATTTCCCATAGAATCCCTCACCACCAATAAAAATGTCGAATACAATTGGTATGGGGGTTTTGATCATCAGAAAATAATTAGTGAGGCGACTTCTTTCCTCTCTTCCCACACTTCTCTCCCAGCTTCATGCATATCCTTTACCATTTCCGACTTCCTCGATATCGCTCGGAAATACTGTAATGAGCACGAAAGAATTCCAACCGAGGCCTGTTGGTTTACAATCCGTCTTACCAAACCGAGTGATGTTTTTGTGATGCCTAGATGGCATCAAGATGGGAGGATGTTCGACTGCACCTGTCTTCATTCTCGTTCTGAACACGAACACAAGGGTTCCAGCAGCGAGACTAGGAAAGGAAAGGCGATTCACAGTAAATATGCTACCACGCTCCTCGGCCCTTGCACTCGACTGCTTCCAGAGACTTCTCTTGTCAGAAGTAGTCTGGTTGAGGTAGCAAGTTTGAGTTATGAAGAAAAAGGGACTCAACTGGCAAAGCGGTTTGAGAACGAAAAATGCGTTAGTTTAGTGGCGGGAGATGTAATCCGGTTTACTTGGGGAGATGAAAATTCGCCTGTTCATTCGGAGCCGGATATCAGTTTCAGTGATAGAGTGTTTGTTAGTTTGATGTTTGGTAGTAAAGAAGAGCTTAGAGAAATGTGCAAGTTGCGGGACATGGAATTTATAGAGTCAAAGAAAGATCTCAGATGAAAGAGTCAACGACCCTTTTAATACAAGCTCACTTCACTTTATCAAAGCTGCTCCTTGCTTTCGATACGTACAAAAAGGCGACGAGACTAAGAAAGCAGATAGAGCTGAAGGATATGTTGGGCCTTCGTGTTCGTTGAAAGACCACATAATCCTCTTTTATTGTTGAGAATAAGTAAAGAAAGATGAGACATGCAATAAATAAGTAAGGTGCAAATCATTGTCATATAAAGTGATTTGGTTTTTTTTGTTGTGATTGTCATGTATATTAAACTATAGAATCAGGAGCTGATTTAACCTAACCCTTGCCGCAACTCTCAACAATCATCACGACCTAAGCTCCATACTCCTATCCAACATTTAAATACACAATCAATCTAAGACGAGACTTCCAGTAACACGCTTCTGTTTCTTATTCGATTTTCCGAGCATTACAGATCTAGAATTAGAAGTAGAAGCCTCGAGAGTCTGTTCATTTCCCTGGGCTTGTCTGTTGGGGTTACTAACTGCTTCGATCTGGGATTCTGAGATTAATGTAGAAGTAGTTTGTTTTGCGGGACTTCTGAGTTTGCGTTTTCGGGAGTCAGCGACATCAGAGCTCGGTTGAGTTTCTCGACGCGGGGGTTGAATGATCGGAACGCCATGTTCATCCAATTCTTCTTCATCATCTTCTGCACCATGTACAAATTCTTTTGCTCGTCCCATCCAAATATCGGTCATTATGATTTCATCTCCACTCTGAGAACCTGGGGTTTGTAGGCCAGTTTCATGATCTTGATCATCCATATTCACAAACTCGGTACGCGTGTGCCAAAGTTGCATGTTGACTTCTATTTTGGCTTCTATTCCCTTCGGAAGTTTTGGGAGCGAGAGGTCAAATCCGGAGAAGAGAGCTTTGGTGGTGCACTGGAGGAGAGATTCCTAGTTCATTAGTCAGAAGAGTTTGATCGTGCGGACCATAAGTGGTTCGAGGTGATACACAGAAACAGAAGATGAAGTATAAGACCAAAGGCGAAGGAAGAAATCTTTAGAGCGGGCTGAATGACTTACCAATTCAGGGCCTCCAATTGTCGCATTCAATTTCTGTTCAATAGCAGCTAGTTCCCTGGCTTGGTCCCTCCGACGGGCAATACGTGATTGATTCTCGACGAAAGCAACGATTCCCTCTTTAGTAGTGGGCTTTTCTATACCGGCAGCTTTGAGATGCGCCAAAAGCTCTTTGACGGTGAGCTTGTTGAGATCCATGCTACTTGTTGGTATTTTGTGGCGCGAGTTGCGAAAGAAAAGATGAAGGGGATTGTGTAATTGATTCTTCGTTGGTTGAATGAATGCATGAATTTTGGGGACTGAATATGTTGTATGCTGCAGATTGGAATCAAAATGGGAATTTGCTTGTTCTTAAATAGATAGGTGAATGAGAAAGCCGTAAAATTAGCGTTCTTGTGAGTTCTATACAGTGCTGTAGAGGTGAATTCGCTGCATTGAAAAGAGCCAGTGAGATGGGATAAAATGCCAAAAATGAATCGAGTGGATTTGTTTTCTGGTGATTTAAAACTTTGGAGTTTACTTATAATACTAGGAGAGGTTTGATGTCATATATTTGCTTGGGGAGGCTATCTAGCAGCTGATGTGGTGATAACTCTTCCCCATACATAGAACTTAAGTACCATGAATTTTTCGAGTCGTAGAAAGGAATATCCAACGTTGAAAAGGGTGCAGTCAAGTACATAACTACAGTAAGGATCTGTGATTTCAAGAAAGAGACGTCGCATTTGGAAGTGATCACTAAAACAAGATGCACATTTGCATCTTGCTACAATATTTATCGAAGATATTCTATTGTAAAATCAAACATTATGAATCACGCGAACCAACATCCTTGTCTCCTTTAGAAGAGTAAAATTACGCTTCTATTCACTCTCCGTATTATATTGAGTTGATTTGACTTACCACAATCCGCAACACCTTGCAACATTTTCACATACAGCATCATAAACACTTACATTTATTTCCGACAATGCACCAGAACTCAGTGGTATCATTGCTGCAATATTATTGAATGAACCCAAGTTACTATCTTAATGCAGTTAAATTGCTATGTGTGATTCTTTTTTTTTTCTTGTTCAAACACAGGACACTACTCAAGAAGATTTCATCTCAATCCAAGTCCTAAGCGAGAAAAGGCCTAACTTAATAAGATTAAATCCATCTATCTACCACCTCAAACCACAAAAATGTGTGAATAAGCTGATCTAATCCATTAAATAGAAAGATAGAATCAAAGACATTGATATCTGACCGCAGTACTTCCACTTGACTCACCCAAACTCCATTGATAAAAGGGCTTTTCACAATCAACTCTGCCCCCCCCGTCCCCTTTTTTCTTCTCAATACCACTGTAATCTAGAGTAGACCAAGGAACAGCCTTCCAATTATTGGTTTACTAACCTATAATAATGACTCCCAAAAACCATTTAAAAGTACACAATATCATCTCAACAATGTTGATCCACAACAAAGTTCATCACCCGGCCGAAGTCTAGAGTGACCAGTCTTCCCAAAACCAGATCATCTTCAACTTCTTCAAATCAACTTCTTAACACACCACACCACAACATTCCAGCCCACAAACAATCATTCAAAGAAAAAGTAAGTCTTTTTTCTTCTAGTCATATGATTACTTGGTATTCTTCTAAGTGATTATTGATGAAGCTTTTTCTTATCACAAGTAAAAGGTTCACACTCCTTCGTACTTATTCATTTCATTTTCACAATCCATGCTCTGCACTGCAAATAACTAATGAATCACAAATTACAGTTCAAATAACCACAGACTTTCAAAGCCTACTCAGAATGGCAGACCCCTCCCCCTTAAACGTCTTAGACCAAATGGAAATCGATACACTTTCCGCCACCGTCGAATTCACCACCACCGACTCCGTAACCCTCGACTTCGCTTCCTCCGAAAACTCCTCTCTCCCACCAACGTAGCCGCGGCCGCACTCCCACAGTCGACAAGCAACTTTGACAAAATGCTCGCCGCCTATAAAGCTAAGAGAGATAAAAAGTACCGCTACAACATCATTCCCATTCCTGATCTCCTCCGCCATCTCAGCGAGCATGGTATCCAGCCATGTTACCGAGACGCATTAGTCGCTATGGCTCTTCTTGACGATGAGAACCGCGCTTTGGCTCACCAAAACTTTCTTTTCATGCATGGCACTGCTAATTGCTTTGTTGCTGAGAATTCTCATCTCGAGTATGAGGGAGATTATGCGGAGAGCGAAGCTGGTGATGTTTCAGCAGGTCGCCATGCTCAGGTCGATGATGATCAATCGGGAAATGATCAGGTTGATAAGGCAGATATGATGGATGTTGAACAATCAGAGCTTTCCGTAGGTCACATTCTATACTTGAATCAAATGGTACGAACAGCATGAACGAACAACTTACTGATACTTAGATACACAGCCCGATAATTCTACTCAATAACATGAAGCCTCTGAGGAGCTTTAGATCCTCACTTCCCACAGTCAATCCCGTTAGTTTGAGAGAAATCCATACATCCTCGAGCCTTCATTTTGGATTGAGCCTATTTTCGTGGGGCTAATGGTTCGAGCAATTCAGGATTTTCGTTTATGGATATGGTCACTTTTCACATTCTATGGATATGGAATTGATAGTTACTAGTGGGATCAATTGGAGGAACACTTTTTTATGGCATGTACATTGGCGCAGATGAGGTTGTTTCGTTTTCTAATGCAAGGAGCTCATGTACCCCAAATGCGGGGGATCGACATGCGTCTAATCTACCATTAGCGGCACTACTAGTCTAGCAGTTCTACTAGCCATAAATTGAGTTTAGATCCACACCATTGACCCAGTTTCTTGAATGTGGCAAAGTATATATCAAATCATGACAGAGCAATGATAAGACCGTACTCAAGAACCTCCAAACACATCAGCAACTGTCAAGATGAAGTGAAATGACACGGAAATCTCCTACCAAAAATGAATCACAGTCACGACCATAATCCCGAAGCTCTAATAGTCGCTCGATATCATAAGACAGATCCAAATCCACATGCAACGCCGATATGGACCGGGATCTTCGATCCTTCTTTCCGGGTCTTGATACTTCCCCGATATCTGGGTGTGCAGACGGCGATCATACCCGTTCCCTCTTCTCGACGCATAACGAGTTTGCAGTACGAGCAAGAACAACAGAAACAGCGAGAACAGCAACAAGGAGAACAACGATCTAGAGAATCTGAATCCAACGATACCCTCTCGAGCCGGAGTCCCACACCAAGCACCCATAGTTCCTATTCCTGTTCCTGCTCTTCCTGCTCTTCGGAATCCTCGCATTCCGTACCTCGCACAAGTAGTTCTTCATCCGATTCCTCGTATACCTCGATTTCCCCAACTGCAGAGAATACGCATTCCCATATCACACATCTCAGTATGAGCACCTCAGAAGAACAATCTCTCTGTATCCCCCAGCTGTCCCCGAAAAGACTCGCAAGTCCAGACCACTTCTCCGAAATACAAGATACGCCGACCCGGACTTCGACCCCCAAGCCCTCGTTGGATATGCTCTCGGATTCAGATTCAAACTGCGATGATGATGATGATGATGATTTTGACGATGTCATTGACGATGACGATGATTTTCAGCCGGTAATAAAGGATAATGAAGAGGAAGATTCGGCAATATGTGATCTCATGGAGGGATTTCGCAAGATGAGTATTTGAACTTTGAAGAAGGGGTTCGAAATGCTTGGAATGGAGAGAGTAAGATTAGTTGAATGAATGGTGGGTAGCATGTGAGATAAATGGCTCAGAGAGTATATACGGATATACCCTATACTGCACACTGTGGACCACGATACAAAAGCGCTAGCAAGCAGACAGTACCCAAACAATTCACAATTCCCAATCCTCAAACCTCTCTCCCACACATCCAAGCCAGCGCCGCAAAGAAGTCAACTCTCCTCCTCCCTCAACACAGATTCCCAGTACAAATTCTCACTCCTCGAAATCCAACACCCTTTTTCAAATTTTCACACACCGATCGATGGACGAAATGTATATCTCAGCCCAGACATGACAGATACGAGGCAGAACGAACAATACGCGAGCGAGACGAATCGAAAAGTCGCGGTTGGAGATCCGTGCTTATATATCAACGAACTTCGCGGCGTGGAAATAGATAGCTTCGATCTTCGATACATATATCTTGAGGGGAGAGCATTCTAGTACTCGAGGAAGAGAAAAGAAAAGAAAAAGAAAAGAGGAGGGATATATATACTCCACTTCCCTCTACTCCCTTCTCTTCTCCTCCCTGGAATCAACAAGTAAGAATCGAAACCAGCCCACCCACCAAAGATCATCCTGTCGCCTCGCATCGCCTCGCATCGCATTGCATGACCACGCTCCCTTCCACCATTTCGCGTCCCTCACTCTCCACACACACACATACAGAGAGATAGAGAGAGAGAGAGAGAGAGAGAGAGGAAACAATCTCTGCATCCCAATCCACCACCCTAGGTAGCGAGCACCCCCCCTCCTATCCAAATCCAATCCAATTCCAATTCCAATTCTAATTCTCGCAATCCGTTCAATTTTTATCCGATGCATCTCTAATACCCACGCAGAAGCAAACATAAACATAAACATAAACACAAGCACAACACAACGAAGCACAACATGTAATACAATATACACAACAATACAGTACCATACCCAAATTTTTTCTCGCCAGCTCAAAAATTCATCATCAAGCAACCAAGTTTTCTGCAGGGCGCGGATGCTTTTTGTAAATACCTGCCTGCCTGCTGTCAAGGGAGTATTTTGATGTATTGTTGCGTTGATTACAAATCCATTGAATACCAAAACTTAATATTAATCAACCTCAACATCAATCAATCAATCGAGTCAAAAATGCTATAATAATGTGAAAAATTCTCTCTATTCTTTCTAACCAAAAAGAAGAAGTCAAATACTCCACCCTATGCCCTTCTCCCATACATGTCCTTTGTATATCCATACCAATCCCATACCATGCCACCCATGAAAGATAACCTACATCCCCCAAAAGAGAGGAAAAAGAAAAAAAAAGTTCCATCCCAATCCATGCTCACTTATCTAAACTCCTACAATATGCTAATATACACTTGCGGCCAAAAGTATTTCGTTGAAAATTCTCATCGCTACGCTGCACTTCAACACCCAAGCTCCTTTCATTCATTTCCCATACCTCGTTTGGGTTCGTCTGCGTTTCATCCCGCATCCCTCTCCACTACAATTAAGTATACAGGAATGTTGAAATCCTGTGTTCCTATATTACCGTCGTGATGAAGGTTTGAATCTTCTAATCGCCGGAATTTTCTTCCTTTAGAGCAAGACTTTTAAGTCCCGTAATGACTTCGGCATCGGTATCACGTTTTTCGGGTTGAGGAGTGAGGTGACCACCTAATCTAACACCACCCCCTTCTAGCGGTGACTCCTCTTCGTAATCGTCATCTTCAATTGCGTTGGCATAGTATTCCTGATCTTGGCCTTCTCCTTCTAATAGCATACTTCTCCCCAGGCCATCATCACCCTCTATTGACTCCATCAACAGACTTTCATCTAGACCTTCCTCGTAGTAATTGTCTTCGTCTAAAGATTCGCGAGAGATATAACTGTCACCCATCTGTTCATTATCTTCCTCGTCATCCTCATCATCCTCCTCTTCCTCATCTTCTCTTTCCTCAAGATCCTTTTCATCACTCTCAGACCCACTGAAATCGTCGAGTTCAAGGACAGGTTCTCGCCAATATGTGAAGTCAGTGTATTCTTCACCTCCGCTGGTGATGAGGGTGTTGACCGGTGGAAAGTAATGATCCACAACCTCTCGCATATTCACATAGCTGTATCGTAATTTGTTGAGACTGAGCAAATCTAACGATACTTCTGCGTAGCTGTTGATAGTGAAAATACGGTTGCTTGGAATACTGACCGAGCGGTATGACAATGCATCAGTGAGTCTGTTACCGAAACCTGCATAGAACGGTGTGCGATTAGGGCCGAATAGGTTTTTGATATCTCTTAGACAAGCCATTTTAAAGACTTCTGGCTTTCTGATATAAACTTCTCGTCTCAAAGCTGCGAGCGTTCTATCAGGACTCAAGATGGTTGGACCTTTCGGTAAGCGATAATCCTCCTGTACCACACCGTTGAGGTAGGCTCTGGTCGTATCAGCTTGACCTACCGATCGAGAGGTCAAATACATGATATTGTAACCATTGTTAATGATCTCCGTGTAGAGTTTGGCAACTCCAATATGAGTCCAATCTCTTCCGATGTAATTCAAAACATGACCCAAAGCATCTGATTTTGTTATGGTTCCATCAATATCAGAAATTACAATAGGAACATCATATCTCCAGAGATACATATTTGCCTGACAAGTTGCTCGGTTGACAGTAAAGCTCACAGGATTTGGGCCGGACTTGAGGCCGAGAGCTTTTAATTGATCGCTAGTCAACCGCAAAGTTTTGGCGTAGTTTCGATTTGGATCACCAGCAGTTCCAGTGGGTGTCTTGGGTGGTGTTTGCATTCCCAATGACTCAGAACCGGCACGTCGGTGCGTTGGAACGATTGGTGGGTGAAGGATATCACTATCTGTTTCGCTACTGTATCCTAAATCCGAAGAAGTATCGGTCGTCAATCCAGAAGCATTAATGCCTGCCATTGCCGCCCTCTGACTTGCAGCTTCTTTTGCCTCTTCACTACTGTATATCCAAAGGTTTCCGTTCTCATCCGCACCAATCAGAGCACCAATATCATAATTGCCTTCCAATTCTTCCGACAAAACCTTTCGCGCAATAACCTCTGCCCGAAGAGCATCATCGTCACTACTTTTGTAGCCCGTCATATCCAACATCAAGTCACCGGTTTCGGTGACCTGACTTGGTATGTTTGAAGCTTGAAGACGATTCGATAATGCCATCGCCCTTTCTATTGCTTCGCGTGTTGGCAGAGGTGGAGGGCTGTGCGATCTTTCAGTGAAAACATCCGATTGTCCATCGACAGCTGCAACAGTGGGTGTCATGGACCGTGTTTGTCTATCTCGTTCCGTCAAATCGCTAATGTTCGTGCGAGCCGAGGATGACAAGAATTCGTCTGTATGGCTCCGTTGAACTCCCGCACAATCTCCAGAGAGCTCTGAAGATATCGACGGTGGCGTCAAAGCACCTATTCTAGTCAGTAAAGAAGATTTGGAGATAATCTTGGCAGCTTACTGAGATTACTTTGCCTCCTAGGATATGGGCCTCCCGCAGATTTTGTAAAACTGTCTGATCTTAAGCTTTTATGACCCATATCTAATGCTAGGAAGTCAGGTTCCGACAGACTTGCCGGGTGCACACCCGATGCTGGTAATGGCGGACTGGAAACTGGCGAAACCAGAGGTGATGTCTGCATAGCTTCTGGAATATTATCACTGGTCTCGAACACGAAGAATGCCTCTCCCCCTTCGCCCAACTTCATGGCATAATCTTGTTTGACATCGTTGACTCTAAATTCGACCTTCTTCTCGTATGGTCGAAGGAGAGAGAACTTCCCAAAGCGAACGTGAAATGGTGAACATGCCAACGATCCATCTTCTTGTTCAACGACTATAACATCGATGGCTCCGCTGAGCGTTGCTGGATTTATCGAATTCCAGGTTTTCGAAACGGAACCGCTGATACTTCGCACGTATTGCATTGTCGATTTATTGTTGTAAAAGGAATGTATGTTTGTTGGGGATGTGGTGTAGTACGGAGGCGGATATCACCAACGAAGATTTGTAAATGCGCCCCGATTCGTGAAGCGTTGAGAAGTTAATAGCGGAACTTATAAGAATTATATGTCGATTAGGTCATGCGTGTATTCCTTTAAACTTTGCGACTGATCAAGTGGGGTTAATCCTAGATGAATGTTTGTTGAATGGACGGTGGTGAAGGTATATTATGTAAAAAGGTGCGTATGGTGAGATGGCGGAATGAAACTTTTGGCTTCGAAGGAAGTCGGTGGTAGTATTGTTCTATTGTGTTATACCTAGGGAAAGCTTCTACATAGGGTGAGGTGAGGTGAGACTTTGTGGGATCAGAAAGGGAGTGAGTTTAGATAACGAGTGAATATCATAGATATAAATGAAATGGAGGATGCGAAGATATGGAAGCAAGAAGGAATCTTGTATAATATTATATTGTGAAGTTGGATTATAGTCGGGAAGGGAATCGAGTGAGGGAAGGGGAGGGAAAGGGAAAAGTGTTGATGTGAATGTTGATGTTGAGGGTGATAATATGAAGGGTTGGGAATGGGAATGCGACCAAAAGTAATAGGTGACGACACGGAGAAAATGGATCAAGCTCAAATAGGATGGAAATCCGGCGAAACCCCTGCCAATAAGGAGAAGAGAGAGTTTCCAAAGATTCTAGTCATGCAGTTAAAAATTCAATGCAGCTAATAATGATAATAATGATAATAAGGAGGAGGAGGATCTAAGCACAAAGTTTCTGTTTTCGAGCCGGCCGTGAAGCGAGAGACATATATTATATATATATATATATGGTCAATGGGTATGTGAGTGGATATGGGTATATGGATACATATACGGATATATATACAGATACAGTTACAGAAACGGATTCAGATACATATAATATAATATCCCATATAAAACTCCATAAAGATACAGAATATAAAAGTCTCAGAGTATTGACTTGGGGTAGGCAATGGACTAGATTCAATGAATGACATGAGATGACATGGGTGATTGATTGATCGAGTAGGCCTCGGTAGGTAAGATCTACCAGGTATACTCCGTATTTGAAAAAGTCATCACAGATTCACACGATGACTGTGTGATTGAGTCTCGATGGATTTGAATGCAATGTGGAGCAGAACACAGGCGACAAGAGAATTCAACACCTATGTACGGAGTTCTTCACGTAATTGTACAGGATACCTAGGTAAAGTCTCCCAAGATTGATTGGATTCCGGCCGAATAAAGGAGAAAGTACTGTCTGCCCAGGTTGTACATCGTACAGAAAAAAATACTTTGCTCGAAAACTTTTCTCGTATTAGCTCATTGGGTTGTGACGAAAAGTATGCTAGTTACATGGTTTTCGTGGGGTGACTGGGAAATGTACCTAGGTAAATATATGTAGACGGAGTAGAATGTGATGCAGAATTTATGGATCGATGCCGATATCTGGGAATGTTCAGATTATTTCACATGTGACAGGAGAGGGGGGAGAGAGGAGGGGAGAGGGGAGGGCAATGGGCAATCAATGATAGATGATAGGTAGGTGAGTGAGTGGAAGGAAGGAAGGATTCAAGAAGGAAGGAAGGATATGTGTTATTCGATCAGTTAGATCGATTGGATATATGTAACAGATAGACCGATAGATACTAGTCCTGAGTAGAAGAAGATGCGTAGATGAAGAAATACCAGTAATGTTAACATTTAATATTTAACATTCAACATTTAACACTTAACATAGCAAATAGGAAATGCCCTTTTTTTATATATTTATTAAAGTAAACGACATAGAGTCTTACTTACCATGGCCGGTACCTAGCAGATACTCCACACAATATTGATTGACACTCTCACTAATGACAATTGTATAACAATAGTATGACAATAGTAAGACAAAGCTGTATCGGCCAAATGCTCAGTGCGCATGCTGGTGCTGATGCTGATGCTGATGCTGGTGCTGATGCTGATGCTGGTGCTGATGCTGATGCTGATGCTGATGCTCATACAAAACAAAGTACCGAGTGCGGATCACGTGCTTATGCATTAGAGCATCAGAAGGGGAGAGAGAAACTGATCATACCTCACTCACATACTTCACTTCACTTCACACATGCCTCACACAATAATATCTCTCCTTGGCATGGTTTCCAATAAGACTGAGTATCTAATCATTGACTCATTCCATTCCATCCTATTCTATTCAGACTTCACTCTCTCCTTTACTTTAATTCCAATTGTGAATCACTTTCACATATAGATAAGCTGGATATACTACTTCACAAGTACGACAATCCGATGGTGTTTTGACTGATGTTTCAAGGACCAAGTGATGTTTGAATCACGTTGATCTAATTCCGTCCGTCACTCGGGAGGTACTTCCAACATACCATACCCCGCAATTAATGATTTCCCCCCGTGGTGTGTTATATTACTTACTTCCAGAATTGGTGACATGTTTCGTATACTTTGTACATATGTAGATACCTGGTGATGAATTATTACAATTGCTTGAATTTGGACCAGATTACAGCCTTTACTATTAGAGGATTGCCACATGAGTACATGAGGAAAGAAATATGTAGATATTGTTTTACACATTTGTTCAACCGTCTTTATTATACACAGTCTTCTTCTGTTAACCTTTTCACCAAGTTACTGCTCACACATTATACATAGGTACCTCCTAGGTAGGCACAGAAGTTATTAGTTTAAGTTAGACTTTGAAAACAATAAATCCATTGTTACTTTTTGCTTCTTTTCTGCCTTTTTCTTCTATTTTTTCTTCCGTTTTCCCTTCCGTTTTTCCTTCCCTTTTCCCTTCCCTTTTCCCTTCCCTTTTTTGATGCTTTCAAATAATCTACTCGTTATCTATCATTGCCGAATGCTTCTTCCTCTGTACTATCGACATGCTAGTCAGTACCTACCCGTGCCATCGACCTACCAGAGTACATCCATCGTACAGACGTAAAGGTGACGACGGCCCGCGCCCAGGCCGCTCAAGATGTTAGCCAGGAGCCAGGATAGATCGTCAGAGCCAGGATAGCCAGAATGGCCAGGATAATAGATAATAGCCTCAAGATCCGTTTCGGTAGTCAAAAGTATGACCTTCCCCATTCAATCTAATTGGCCCTGCCCGCGCTCGAAGATTCATTACTAATCACGCTCATACCAAGATGTAAATAATGTAATTGGCTGCATGATGGAGATTTAAAGATGGAAAATTGAAAATCTTTATGCATAATTGCCTGAAATCTGTGGAAATCACTTAAACCGTGGACCGTTGTAAAAAAGCCAAAAGAAAGCAGCTTGTTAGGTTAATCGAGTGAGTGCCATCGCGAAATTGTACCACCACATCTTCATTCAAACACACACACACACTCTCTCTCTCTCTCTTGCAATTTGCACCACCACCACCTTTGCCCTTACCACTATTTCTTTACCTTCTCTTTCCCCTCACCGTCATTAGTTCTCAACAACCTCTTTTCTGAGTGTTTTGAGATCTATTCGGATTCGATTCTGTATGAACGCTGTCGACTACTACACCAGCTTGATTGACTGGGTATTTAGCCATGCAAGAGTGCTCCACGAATACATGTTTTTAATCCAGTCGATAGTGACTTGTACGGCCCTATTCTGGTTCGTTGCACATCATTCAATCGAACGTCAGAAACATGCCTTGCTAACCTATGACATCAAAGGCTGCTGAGGAGGGCATGGGAGGTTCTTTGGACCCCTCTACCACGACTTATTAGCATTCTAGGTGTCGAAGTCCCCGATCCTCCCGAGGTTTCTCTCGCCTGCATTAAATCAGATGCTTTAACTTTACATTGGTCGTCGTCGCCACCGAACAAAGGCGTGGTGCGGTACATTATCCAAGTGAATGGTGTCGATGGTGAGTTCTCTACAGTGCACCGTACCTGGAGTGCTCCAGTCGCGCTAACTTTCTATCATTAGTTGGCGAATCTACCCAAGGAGAAACGGTCATTATCGAAGGACTCAAGCCGGGTAATTTTTACAATGTGAGGGTGATTGCGGTTGGCACGCAAAATTTTCAAGCCGGGAGTAGAGTTATACGGTTGAGAACTTTGGGTCGAGACGGACTTCCACGGCATGGAGTAATAAGGAATGAAGCCGATCTGTCGAATGAAGATCAACATGACGCTGGCGGAGAAAGCTTGCCTACGGTTCGAGCCCACGGAGTCCCAACCGACGGCACGAATCCTCCCGCAGCTACAGTCCAGGTTGTCGTACGAGAATCGAGCATTTCCCATCCTAGCCAGAGGAGAAATACCGTAGGTAGAAAACACTCACAATCAACAGCCACCGCTACCGCCGAGAACTGGTCCGCCTCAAATGCTCAACCTTTGGATGAGAGCCGGGAGACGATACAAGAGTTGCAGGAACAACAAGACAGGATCCAGAAGGAGCTCGAAGATGTTATTGCACAAGGTCTCAAGGAATCTGAGGAGATCAAAAACCAGATCCTTCTTTTATCTGAAGACAAGGATAAAAAGACAGAAATGGTCAAGGACAAGGAGGAAGCGAGCGAGATGTTGAGAAAAGAGGTCAAAAACCTGGAGGTCAAAAATCGGCAAGCACAATCGCGAAAGACGGCGCTACAAAAGAGTCTACAGGCCAAACAAGCAGAGAGAAAGAAGATGCAAGATGAACAAGCACGCTGGAAGAAGGAGATAAAGTCGATGGGCGCTGAAATGGAGTCGTGGAGTCGCGAGGCAGAGGAGATACGCACGTCTACAGAGGCGAAATGCGAGGAGCTTCGTGAGAATATTCGAAACGTTCAAGATTTGATCATGAAATTTACGCGAGAAGTCGCGGAGAAAGGGTTATTGGTCAAAAGCCTAGAAGAGGAGAGAGAGGGCCTTGGAATTGGGCTGGACGACGATCAAGCCCGTGAGTGGGAGGCTTTAGAAAGGAGAAATGATGCTCAGTGGGAGGCAGAAAGCAGAACGCAACATGCTATTGCGCAAGACTACAGTCAACGGCTGGAGCGACTTGAGAACGAACTACAAGCTGCACAGGCTAATTTCACGGCGCTTTATGCCCGGTTACCAAGCAATCCAAGCGAACTCATGAGTCATGCAAATTCATCTGGGGTTGACTTCGATCCGAATGGACAACACGGTAGAGCCAAATCTCGAAGACAACGCACTCGCAAGAGCCGCACGAATACGGTGTCATCTACTTCTGGCTATGCAATGGCCGAATCCCAATTTTCAAGTACTGGTATATTCAACAACTTCAACTTGATGAGCTCACCCGCTTTTGCGGCAGCTCCGTATTTGAATCTAGCTATGAGTAATGATACGGCGATGGCCTCCATTTCGGGTCATTCGGGAGGCATGAGCGAAGCTGATATCCAGTCACTTACTGCCGGTGCACCGCTCAGTCCGACAGCAACCATGCTATTACCTTCCACTCTTTTTAATGACGATGAACTTCAAGGTGCTGGCGAGGAAGGTCCTGAATATATGTCAGAGTTGCATCATTCATTTAGTCCGTCACAGCGACACAATGATACCCAATCTCCAGGGTCTAGTCGCTCTGCTAGTCTAATGTCTAGTCCTCACGCATCGTCACAGAATCTCGCAAAATATGGCGTTACACATCATGATTATGCTCTCGATGCTGATCGTAATTCGCTTGGTTCACCGTCGTCAAAGTTCGGAGTAATTGGATCACCAGCACGAACCGGTCAATCAACATCTCATAGGAATTTCGGCAGCATGTTTACTTCTCTTCGAAAATCTGAGAAGGCCCCTCAAGATGGACTCCCTCTTGGTAGTTTGAAAGGCCAAAGCCATTCATTTCCACGTTCGACTGATGAACCGGAGACTCCTAACAGGGCTCGTCGCATAAGCTTTTCATCCGGCTGGGGGAACGTCTTTCAGCGCAGCGCTACCGTCGGCGACTCTTCTGAAGGTAACGCACCTGCTCCAGCTCGTCCAAATGGTCGGAGACAACTTGGTTTTAGTATGTTTGGCTTTAGAAATGAAGAGACAAATCATCTACGTTCTGCTCGTGATCCTAGTAGCCCTCGTCCGACTTCCATTGCCTCTTCTGATCTGCCACGCCCATCAACGGATAGTGCACCATTCGGGTGGGGGCCAGGAGCTGACGGGACCGTAAACAAAAGTCCCCTTGTTACCGATTGGTCTGTGTCTGCTCCACCAACTTGGTCCAGCAATCCATCGAGAAGGCCTAGTTTCCAACATGGTTCCTCTAGTGCACTGGCCTCTGGGATTTTGAGTGGATCAGACGAATATTTTTATGAAGATAACATTCACTCAAGTCCACCTCCAAATCTGGGGGCCATTGGCACTCGGCCTCCTTCATCGCACAACTCAGTTTTACCTAAACTCAACCCCAATGCGCCCAAATTCGAACTACCTCAAACGAGTGAGCCTGTCTTTTCTCGCCTCTTGAGAAGTAAAGGTAAAGGCAAAGCTCCAGATCAGAATACCGAATCCTTCGACCCCATTTATGATACACCTCACCCGATTACCTCTTCTCCATCTGAATCAAGAAAGTCCCGAGACTCGCCATCTATCCGCACGCAAAACAGTGTGGCCGAATCGATTGATAGCTTAGATAGGACCAAAAGTAACACAACATCCGATATTGCAGGAAGCGCGAAAGGAGAATCATCCTTTACAAAGCTCCTCCGTAAAGGTAGTTCGAGTAAATTCAGTTTGGGAGGAAAAGATTCGATTTTCGGGAGGAAAAAGGGGGGCAGTAGTACGGCTGCTTCGGATCACAATGATAGAGATGAAGGGTTGGATGACCTTGGTGATTCTTTGGTAATTGGAACTGGGGGAGAAAGTGCAACTAGTAGTCCAAGGATTGGCGGATTCGAAGGAAGCGATGGAAAAGCAAAGGGCGCGACTAGGGAAAGAAAAAGCTCGACGTGGGGAAGATTCCAAAGGAAGAAGAGAGAAAGTTCGGAAATAGAGAGAAGTGAAAGGAGTGAGGCGGAGACGACAGGTACGGAGGATGAACATGAATAAGTATGCGCAACCGCCCTACTTTCCCTAGGCGAGTGAGAATGCAGGAGTTGAGCATTAGGGGAAGGAGAGGGAGTTTATGAATGATATGATTCTCATCATATATACATATTCGTATACTCGTATACTAGCACACTAGGATATCTTGGACGTGAGATATACGCAGCATCTGCAAAGCATTTGTTGATTTGTTGACTGGAAATCGTTAGCGTTGCATGCATACCTATATATAGTAAAAGCATTTTTTTTGATTTACATATTACACTCGAGATTTTTATAGCCAAGTGACTGCCGATTTCATGTATTTTTCTCGGGTGCTTGTTTCTTGTGTACGTGCTTGATGGGATGAGGATGAGGATGAGTATTGTACGTGCAGTTTTATCAGGGAGGGTAGAGAGTAGGTAAGCTTTATTCATTCATCTACATACCTACCGACTTGGATATATAAAGGCTTTTTCAGTTGGAAAGAAAGAAAGAAAGGAAAGAAGAAATGATGGCGGGGGTTCAAATGATGGAAGGTTATTATTGTATATGTATATGTATATGTATATGTATATACTTTGATTACGAAGTTGAGAGGGAGAGAGGGAGGGGGAAGGGGGCCATGATATAATGTGGTCTTTGAGTTTGGATGGGTGGTAGATGATAGAAAATGAATAATGGATGGGTAGATAATAATAGATGGGTAAGAACGAAGAGTTCTTTTGCTAGGGTAGGTAGGTAGGTTCCAATCGAGTGAATTCTGAGAAATTTTCGTAGTTTGACTTTGGTTTTGGTTTCGGGGGAGTAAGTGAGTGAGTGAGTGAGTGAGCAAGTTACTCATTTACAATATTCCCCAATCGAATGTATAGTATCTAAAGAAGAAAAAGATGTTTATCTATGTACCTTTTCTAGATTTTCGAAGAAGCTGTTATAGACAGAGAATATCTGATTCAATCACTCATCTATTGAAAACTTGAGTTTGATAAAATGCAAAGAGGGTTAATCTGATCCGTAAAGATAAAATCTCGATGAAATATAATACGATACATACATAATACATAGGTACTTAGAATCAAGTCAGTCTTCTATCTTCTTCTCAACCAACGAAAAAGAGCAACAGAAATAGAAATACAAGAGAAGAACGATCAAACCCCCGTAGTTCACAAGGCAAGTACATCCATCCATCCATCTATGCATCTAGTGCAACCCTCCTCACTAATGAAAGAATCATTCATTATAATTACTTACATACCTCGAACTATATATTCCATCTCCTGCAACCTTTTCTTCTTTTCCCTCTTTCTTTTTACTTCTTTGCCAAACAAATAAACGGACATACTACCATCTCATCTACACATTTTACCAAATCTTTTGGAAGCATACTAAACCATCCAAAACAGCGCTATACACACATTCCCATAGACATCAACCATAAAATCCAATCCACATATCATATAATCATCATCCCCAAGAGCATTCATCCAACATGGGACAAAAACTTGTAAGATCTCCCACCCCCCAAAACGGAAAGACTAATTTGCTCAAGGAAAAAGTCGAAAGAGGCTTACCCTCTACCCGCGGGGCCAATTTGGGTTGATATTTTAGAAAGTGTGCTCGGGAAACGAGAGAGGAATTTTCCTGACAATTTCTCGGCTGTCTTCATTAAATACTCTATACCTGCATCTCCTACGACTTCGATTCCAGATGTAGCGGAAAAAGGTAATTCATATTCTATCGAAAATAACGACAACGACAACGATAACGACAAAAACAACAACAACAACAACAACAATAATTTGAATGATACAAGTCAAACAGAACACGAAACGAGTTGTTCTAAAGGTCTCGGACTCGCTCAGCGATTGAGATTGATCGAACAGAGACATCACCAAACCTCGCATGATAGTAATGTGTCTAACGACTCAAAGTCATTACCTCCGTTACCCTCAGGAATCCCCATCTTCAATTTTCCCACTACAATGGACACTACAATGGACACTACAATGGACACTACAATGTACACTACAGTGAGCCCTATAGTGAGCACTACAATGGACGTTACAGTGGAGGAAACCGTCTTGCTACCAACCAACGAGCAACCTTCTTTTCCCTACACAGTATATAACTTTAATAACTCCGGATTGGTAATATCAGATATCAGTGGGATTAACGTAGAGGAACAATATCATCGTATCATGGCAATCGTCGGCGAAGCTTGTGGAAAATGCCCAAAGTGTGTAAGTGAAAATCGTGTTCAGGATTTGATTGATACTATAATCCATATACGGTTCCCGGACTTGGATACCGCCCTATTCCGAGATGGGATTCTGAGCGAATTTGGATTCGACGACTACTGGAATGAGCTGATGGTAGCCGAGCCCGAGGTCAGAAAACTGTATGTCAAGTATGAAGAGTGGTACGCAAAGATATGGGAAGAAATTGAGAAGAATGACGATCTGCCAGCTATTTCAAAGGTTATCGAAGAAGAGTTTTGTCGATCTCGAGACTTTAGACGGATCTTGGCGGGTAAAGAAGGCACGAAATGTAAATGGAAAAAGATGAATTTACTTCTTTTCGTGATAAGAATGCGGAGAATCCGAGCAAAAATAGAGGAATGTCCCCAGAAGCAAGAGAAACAAGAAATGCAGACGATAGAAACCACTGCAAAGAACCGCAAAACTAGAGACAAGGAGAAGAGGAGGAAACTTAAGGACCGAGAAGATAAGGTCATAGCCAAATTGCTACATGAGACATGCGACAAGGTAAACCGGATGGCGACAGAAGTAAACATAATCAATTATAATTTGGCAAGACGAGAGAGCACAAGGCATCTGGCCAGAAACATTTGCGATTTTGAAGCTGTTTGTATTGGGTGGGAAGAGACATCAGCATTCCTACCATTCATCAACATTCAGGAATTTGTTTCGTTAGTGGCGAAGAGCTAGGATCTGATGAATATAGACTATAAGAGAATTGGTGTATCAAGCGCTGAGCCAAGGTACTGCACAAGTATTGGCATGAACTTGAAAACGGATTCTGTGGCAAGACAAAATCTGGTTAATTCATGCATAGCGTCATTTTACCATCGATTGTACATAAAAATAGCAATTCGCTGCCACCTCCGTTGAATCAACTTCATCAAAGCTAGTTGATAAGGAGGATATATAAAATCGTTTCAGCGTCTATCTGTGTGTTTGTATGATGATAAAGCCGAATCGCTAGAGAAATATGATGAACCGCAAGCTAGCTCGAGTATCAGATGAGATGGTAGATGCCCAATATTTAGACGAAAAGTGCAGTGAAAGAAGACGATGTTAGGAGCGCCGATCTAAAAATGGCCGCGGGGATTGCTAGCCATACTCGATAGGTCATTGTGGCCGTTTCTCCTCAATGCAATATACCAGATTTATAGTTTACAGAAGCCGAGGAATTAATATAGCAAAAAGCTGCATAAAGTTAGGTGTATCGTGTGTGGCCTACAAGAAAGTTCGAAAGGCACAGTGCTGTGACCCTACATGGAAATAATACACAGAAGGGAAAAATGCAGCGATAAAGACTGCAAGCAATGTGTCGCGTGCTGAAATACTCAACACTCGACTTCAACATTCACTTTCTTTTGCAAAAAGTAAACATGAAACGGTATCGTTACATGATAATTCTTTTGCTCTGGCTTGAATGGTTGTATGGTGGTGTTGATCAGATATAGTGGTTGCAGCAAGATCCAGAATACGAATGGAAAGGCACATTTATACATATGCATTTTTTGCGCTTCGTGCGCTTCTTTTGGTATGTTGAAGCATTCCCTCTCGTAATTGTAAGCGCCAGGGTCGTTAATGCGTGCGGAATATAATCAATAAAAATGCTGCAGTTACTAGAATAGCAGTAGGATTTTAAGTTTTACACCACAGCCACAGGCTCAAATCTGTTGAAAACCAAATCCGTTCGACAAGATCAAAAGTCCACAGGGCCGCGCGATTAGTTTCAACATCTTGTATAATATAGCGAAGTTATAATAACCCCTTCTCTACCTCAAACTGGCCTCGTCCCCGGAAGACAGCGTAAGTAGAGAGAGGATGTATATATAGCAAAGATGAAGGAATCCCCTCGTAAGGCTTATCAAGAGAACGGATCAATTACGAAAATTTCGACGTGTACAATAATTTAAAGTATTCAAAACGCCTACAAACAGAACTTGCTGCTGTATTGTGTAATGGTATGTCTGGTGAGGGGTTCATAACATTTGTTTTTTTTTAGCAAGAGTGACCTCTAATATCGTGTAGGTTCTAAGCTTAAGGGAGAAATATATTCATTGACTTCGATGAATACGGACAACAATACTCCCATCGGCGCCTTGTCCCATGATGATGTGATTCAGATAGTTTGTGGCACTATAGAAACGGTAGTGGGTGTTCTTAGTGTGGTTTTGGCATGGGTGACATGGAAGCCGCATAAGGCGCGGACTGGACAGAATTCCTTCAATGAAGGCATGCTTTTGCCTTAACTTTGACGAAATTGTATAAAGTTATGCTGATGTTTATGGTAGCTCCATCTTCTGACACATTTGAGCTTCGCCTGGTGGTCACAAGTATAAACAAAATAACATAGGCTTGAAAATGAATGGCTCACAGGCAGCGAATCCAGTGTTGTTCAGCTCAGGATAGTCAAGCTATTGACAGAGAATGTCAAGCATCTCATCAACTCTGGAAAGAAAGGTGTTTGTGGATATACTCGAAAATATCGGAAGAGTCATGTAATCAAGATCCTTACGTACTTAGAAGCAGACCATACGTGTTTGTGACTGATAGTACGAGCGAGATCTCGACTAGAACCAGCTCGATAAACTAAATTATTTTTCGGCACGTCGTTGTCCTGGGTTGTCAAACAAATTGTGTACCCCTCTGAAGTAAAATAACTCCTTACAACCCGAACAGACTTTTGTCTTCCGTAATGCCCACAGGTAGGGGCACGTTGGTAACAACATTACCAATCTTGGCTTTGATTTCCTCGGTCTTTATTCGAATTTGCTTTACTTTCATCAATTCATCGGCTGTCAATCGCTCGGTAGCTTCAATAAGTTCTTGGTCTGGTGACAATAGTGTCCACGCAATGCTAATATGAAATGCGTTTGATAAATCAGCCATATCATTGAAAACATCCTTTTTTTGCTGCGTCTTGCCTCTGAATGGTTTGCCGTGTTGAGAGGGGTGAGCACCTTTTGTTACTTGTTGACCATTTATACTTGTTCTAGGATTTGCATATAGGAGCGGCTGTCCAAATTCTTCCACGACTTTATTACTAACGTGAAGTAATTTGTTTAAGGCGTTGCTTTCCGGAGTATTGACGCGAAGGACCAGAAACCATCGAGTCTTTTCATAATTTGGAACCCAAGCTAAACCGGAGAAACCCATCTCAAAACTTAAAATTGGTTAGTCACGTGGAACCCCTAATTCAAACGGAAAATGGACTTACGGACGAACCCCGGAGGATTTTATGACTTGTTCGAATGAAGTCAAGAAGGTATCTTTGACATCTTTGGAAAATCCAATTGCTCGTGAAAGACTGACGTGTAAGGGAAGAGGGACTCCAAGATCATTTGATAAAAATGTTTGAATGTCGTGGGTTTTGAACGACTCAACTTTTGAGATCAAGGATGATATAAGATCAAATTCTATAGTCGAAGGATACCCTCGATTGAATTAGCGAAACGAGCTTGACAAGAAGGCTTGACAAGAAGGTTAAACCAAGGCATTTATCGCTACTCACACTCAATATAAATATGTGTTGGCCAATTACCCTCAATATGGGGAGTCACTCTTTTTCTTCCTCCATGTAAGCTTGGATCATCTCTTGTACTGTTCCTCACGGTTGAGGCATAAAGATCATGAAATTTGGAGGGTAACGGAGGTAATTCCGAAGAAGGTGAAGAAACGTCTCGCTTTCGCTTTAAATTACTTGAATTGGATGTTTTTGTGTTGACATCCTTTTCATCATCTTCTCTGCTGTCTTGGTTGACTTGACTGTCGTGAGGAAGGTCTTCGTCCACAACATTTTCCTCGTCGGACGACATATAATCGACCAGGGCCATGATATGATGAACTTAAACTTCGTCAGCCTTTCTTGGCTGAACTATGTATGATTGATTCCGAATTGAAGAACCCGACGGTTGCACTAAACAGCAACAAAAGTAAGAACTTGGCGCAATTGAGAAGTGCTGGGGTTCATTTGAAATCAAGTCGGATGAATAAGTTCGTACCTATACGATAAAGGGTAGTTAAAGGATAGTACCCGGCCGGACTTTCCGTAATTCATGAACGTCTGCTCAAGAGTCAAGGGGCCCAACACGAAATATGAATTTGTGTGCAGACAAATGAAACGAATGAATGAATCTTCGTCAATCAAATCGTTCCCCAGACCCTAGTGTTAAGCAGAATGGAAAAGATTTTAAAGTTTGACCAAGGGGATTGGTATTCGTGGCAGTGCGACTGCTCAAAGGGCTTAATGCTGGACAGGTTAAGAGTCTAGAACCCAATTTGACCCGTTATTTAGACGTCAGCGCATTGAGGCTTTGCGGAGTTGAAAGTTGGTTGTTTTGGGATTCCCTCGAAAATAAATAAAATGTTAATGGAATGATAAAATGATAAAATGATAAAATGATAAAATGATAGAATGATAGAATGGTAAAATGATCTGCTGTTGGAAGTGGATCATGAAGTGCCTGACTAATCGATTTTTGGGTTGACTTGCTGCAGTGTTGATGCGTGATTGGAGTGATGGAAGTGAAGTTTGGCTTGGGAGAGAAGGATGAATTGATAGATACTGGGATTACCGTAACGCGGCCTTATCTAGCGCTATCAAATTACATCATTGATACCAAGGATGCCCTGAAATATTGCGTACCCATTAAGCAGCTAGCAACGAGTACGATGAGTGCGATGAGTACCGGTGCCAGT
Organism: Botrytis medusae; assembly: GCA_019395255.1. NCBI lineage: Eukaryota > Fungi > Ascomycota > Leotiomycetes > Helotiales > Sclerotiniaceae > Botrytis > Botrytis medusae. Next base: position 133,478 of record JAHXJL010000032.1, on the reverse strand, counting down.
ATCAGTATCATAGCTAAGTATCTTTTTTTCTTCTTCTTCTTCTTCTTCTCTGCTTAAACGCATCCGGCCTTCCTTTCGATTTCTAATTATATACCTTGTATATCTTGTCAAAAGAGAGCTAATGACCTACTTTCCTACCCGATCACCTAGTACTTGAGCAAATAGTACTTAATACCTTTCCTCAAATCCTAACAAATCCTTCTCCTTCTCTTCTTCTCTTCTCTTCTCTTGCAATATCTAATAATCTCGCCCGAGAAGAAATCTCCTGTTGTGGCTTCACTACTTCACTACCTCACAACTAACAAAAGAATAACCCGGTGATTAATAACATTCTATTCACGGCTCACTCGGAAATCGCCAGAATCAAACATCACACCATATTTGGTGCTTCATTATCTTCAAAATGGAGAGCTCAAGTGATAAATGGGTATGTTAACACTCTCCATCGTATCCTGACCAATGGATCAATCAATGTCAATCAATCAATCAATCAATTCATATATATATACATACATCAAGCTCTTCACCCATAAGCCTCACAATATCAATCAAAACCCATCACATCATCACAATGACCACTAATAACCATTTCTTCAATCAGGCTCAGCAATATCTAATCGATCCTCTCACTGCTCCTGAGCCAAGCGAAGAAACAGGCCCCGGAAGCCATTTCAAATCTTCCATTCCACAAACCCAATCCAGCAGTTTCGGTAGAAACAACTCCACCAAGAAAACAGCCCAACCAACCGTGTCATCTTACCCAACACCTCCCTCCTCAGCGAGTCCAACCAAATCTTCTTTCAGCTCCAACAATCCCTATTCATCTCATCGTCAATCAGCTTTTGGCGGCTACTCCAAATCCAACGGTGGAAGTCTCCGCAACAGTCTCGACGAACCTGTGGGCAATAATGGCAAAGGACGTCGACGAGGTAGCTCACTGGGTGAACGTTATCCCGGCGATATGTCCCACAGACCTCTAGACCAACTACGTCAAGAGACCAAAACGGCATATCGATCTCCACATCTCCGTAAGAAGCACATTCCAGGTGCCGATACGATTGATTCTCTCGATCGTACTGCATTCGGTGGTGCGTATCATCATGAAGGCCCTTATGATGCCACATTGATGGCGCGTAATACAAGTTACAAGAATTCTCCCGTGGCAGCGGTCGCGGAAACGAACGCGGAAGCCATTAGAGCTACCCCGAGAGAAAATATTCAAGATAGTTTGGATAGACATATTCCATTATCAGGAACAGCTGCGATTCCTCCCGGAATGCCGGGTCCGGATGGTAGGATTATGAATTATGAAGAAGGCGCGGATTTGATGAGGGAACCTGATGCTGCTGGTGGTGCGTATAAGAGATGGGATCATGTGGTATGTTTTACTTTCTTTCCTATATTTTTCTGCTCTTATTCCTACTGTCATAATATGTATACCTCACAAGTGGACTCTCGAGTTCCAAAGTTCAGACGAGAGGGAGTTCGTTCTCCAATTCCATCCTCGTCTCACTTTCACTTCATACTCAGACGATACTCAGCCCACCAATCAACCAAAACTAACCACTGCTCGCTCAGAAATACCTCCCCGAAGACTACAAAGGCAAAGGCGAACCCTCCTTCACCATCGAAAAAGCTCTCAAGGACCACAAAAGGGCCCAAGAATCCCACCGTCGCAACATGTCCGACGGAAACTCGGCCTACGAAATGCAATACCAACCTTCCTCGTCCGCATCGGGATCAAGCCTCCGCCCCCCTCCCACAAACCGCCAAAGAAGCGCAAGCGGAAGTAATATCATGAGCGGCGGCAGCAAAAGCATGACGACTACGAGCGGAAGAGCAATGGAAACGGTAGACTTTTCAAATGATGACGCGGGCGTGGGAGGCAGCCGAAGTAATAGTGCAGGGAAATCGCACAAGATGGGCGAGGGTCTCAAGAGAAGATTCGGCAGCTTGAAGAGAAGTCTAAAGGGGAGTGAGAATTAGTTTTGGAAAGTAAATTTAATTCGTTGCGAGAACGGTCAAGAGGGGAATGGTAATGGCTTTTGGTTGGAAGGTATGTCTTTGAACATGAACATGGACATGAATATGAACACATGGAATCCATGGATGGGATCGATGGCAATGATGTATTTTTAGATTTGGAGAAAATTTGTACGATATGAGTTTCCTTAATGATTCCAAGGGAGAAATATATGATAGTAGATGGATGATACAACAAGTGAAATAACAAACAAATCGGTGAAGAGTACTCGTCATTCGAAATCATAGTTTCATCCTCTTCTCATCTCCTAATCAACTATTCATTTGATAATTACCTAGGCATCTCCTCTCTCATCAAATCCCATCTCATCGGTCACTCACCCCCATACTCGCTCATTATAATCAATCCAGGAGCTAAATCATCATGCTGTGTATGCAATGTTGTGTTATTGATGACATGTTACTATCAGTATAACATGTCAATATTTACACCACCATCACCCTCCACCCATCCATCCATTGAAAGATTAAACATCTACCTCCTCCATCGCCTTGCTTTTCATACACCTCTTTCCCGCCAAACCCTTTCCTCTTATCACAATCGTCCGTTCATTCAAACTCCCCCAAATAAATCAAACCTCCATATCAAACTCCATAAAACCAAGATGCAGAAAATGCATGTGTGCTATTTGGGTATCTCACTTGCGCATCATCCACAAATAATCCCAAACGCCATTGTCATGCGTGTATAAACCCTCATTACTTATTCCATCCGTCTAAACCGCTTGCTGACACCACCAAAATGCTTCCCAAAACTTAAAATTCCTTCCCAAACGACTTTCGATTACTTCAACTCTGTCTTTGAATCCACTTGACTCTTAATTACCAATGCCTCAACCTTTGGTATTAGATCTGGCATGCGAAATGGTTTAGAAACAACATCATCCTAGTTCCAGTTATTAGTCATGTTTCCAAAAAAGAAAACATCTTTAAACAGGATAGGATGAAGGGGCGCATACCATCCCAGTAGCTAAAGCCGTCTCAATTTGTTCCAATCTTGCATTTGCCGTGACTGCAATTATTGGAACATGGCGAACAATCGTTCCATCAGCTTCTAATGCTCGAATCTTTTTGGTGCAAGTAAGACCATCCACTGAAAGTTAAATTGTTAGCATACCCATTCAAAAGTCTTAAACAGCGAAGAGAAATGTAGACATACTTATTGGCATTTCAAGATCCATCAAAACACATGAGATACTTGTTCTTTCCGCGGTGGGAGTTTCATGCTTCCAAAAAGATGATGCTTCCAACTTATGCAAAGCTTCCAACCCGTGGTTGCTAACTTCCGTCACAAACCCGGCTCTGTGTAATTGTTTTTGCAAGACGCGTTGATTAACAAGATTGTCTTCAACGATAAGAATTGTAATATCCTTGTAATCAACTTTTGGCTTTGGTGATATCCTAGCTATACTTGTTGAAGCTTCTCCTTTGGGTCTATCTAATGTAAGCAGGGAATCATCGCAACAACAAAACACAGGTTATTTGATGTGTGGGGACACGGAAGAAATTAAAACATACAGGGTGTGCACTGGCTTCTCCAACGAGCTGTTGATACGTTCTACCGCTGTAAGATTTGGAGTACGCGAAGAAGGCCTTCGATTCATGGCACTGTGATTTGGAGAAGATAGAGGTGATGTTTCGGGACTGCGCTCAGCTCGGCGAGCCTTGACGTAAAACGCAAAACAACTGCCGACTCCTTTTTCTGAGGAGACTCCAATTTGTCCACCTTGAAGTTCGGTTAATTCTCTCGAAATGAACAATCCGAGGCCTGACCCGCCATATTGAACGTGAGTGCGTGGAGACGCTTGTGAAAATCGCTGGAATAAAATCGACACCTCTTTTTCATCAAGACCTCTGCCTGTATCTTGAACAGCAAATTTCAGATATAAATCTTCGCCTGGACCCCATTCTGCTTCATCCATTGCCAAACCCGTAATACCTGAGCGTGAAGGAAAATATTGAACGCTGGTATCACTGTTTGCCGGATGTTCCTTCGTCGCACCAACACTCACAATAATTGATCGTTGAGGCTGACCCGTGGTGAATTTTATAGCATTCGTTAGCAGATTTATTAGGACTTGTAATAGCCGTGATGGGTCAAGTTTCGCCCAATTGATGTTGAGGTCAGTATACGAATCCTGGATTTGAAACTCTATAGAGATGTCATGTTTTTCCATATCTCCTTCAAACATCTTGATGGCACGCCTGGCCACAGATATTGGTTGAGTTGAGACAGGTGCTACGACTAGGAGCGCCGAGTCCAATTTAGACAAGGTCAGGATGTCATCGACGATACGTTTCTGATGCTGCGCGCAAAGTGCGATAGTTTGAGCTGCATCAATGCTGCTTTCGATAAGTTCTGATATCTCCCGAGGCGCTTCCATATTTCGCATGTTTGATTTCAGATCTTTAAGAGCAGGAGCAGTCAAAGCACTGGTAATTTCATCCGAACATTGTAGGATCGCACTCAACGGATTGCGCATTTCATGGCTAGTCATATCGATGAAATTCTCCTGTTGTCGTTTTAACTCTATTGCCTCTTTCGTCTTCTGTTTCTGAAACTCCTCTGCCCATTTTTGATGTGATATATCCGTGATACAGCCGAAGATGCTCATCAGGTTGTTGTCTTTGTCCCTAAGTGAAGTGCAATTCATGAGAGCCCATGTATCGGTCAAAGCATGCTTACTTTGCCATGGCGTTTTGAAACGAAACTCTTTCGTCACATTTACTTTCTGTGCAACCAACTTATTCCAGGCAGTTTGGACCCCTTCGCGATCTTCTTCTTTTATGCTGTCCATCCATGACTTTGCGCTATTATCTGATCGAGGATGCCGTGATATTTCCCACCAAGCATCGTTAGAAAATGTGATTTCTCCCTCAGAATTCGCAATGAACATGCCAACGGGAGCCATTTCAGCCATGCGGGTAAATCTACTTTCACTTTCAACGGCTTCTTGAGTGCGTAGATTGACAAGCTCCGATAGTTCTTGGCGATCTTGAGCAGCAATGCGCGCTGCTTTCTGACCTTTGCGGATTTCTTCCTCATAGAGAACAACTGATGCCATTGAAGTTGCCAATTGGCGAGTCATGAGCTCAACAAACAAACTATAATCGTCGTCATAAGGTCTTCTTGGATTCACTCCCATGACCAAGAAACCTAGTATGGACTCTCTGCTAGTGGCATGGAGTGGTATGGCAACAGCAGCTCGGCAAGGATCGCCGAACCCTACACATTCGAGATCTTTGATTAGTTCCGCTGGTAGGGTTCCTTCCTCGGTGGTAAGCAGTACAGGCCTATCAAGCCTCATACATTCTCTCAAATATGGAGCAAATCCATCTTCGCTGAGGTGAAGGTCCAATGGTGTAGCGGCTGATTGATGGCCCGAAGGTACGCCAATCGTCCCCTCCAACACACAACATGGAGCTTGTGACATGCTTCCGGAGTTTAATGATCTCTGTGAGCTCATGTCGCTATCAACATCCTCATTGACAGAGTAGAGAAAAGCAAACGGTATGTCAAAGGGGTTGTACTCCAATGCTTTGATGACTTGTGCCCAAAATCCTTTGATGTTTCTCGCAGTAGCTGTCTTCTCTCCAACTTCTCGCAAAGTAAGCATTCGACGTTCCGATATTACTCTTCTCGTCTTTTCCCATGCCGGGTTATACAACCCGACTACAGAGCCATCCTCTCCGACTAGTGGAATTATACTCCATGCAAAGTAGCATTCTTCTAGGTAACCATTTCGCTTGATAAAAAGTCTATCTTCGTCTTTCATGGTGGCTTGGCCAGATGATTTCGCTTTTGCAAAAACCGCTTCGATATCGCCCCAGATTTCCGCCCAAGCTATTTTGTAACTTTGTCCCATCAAGCTAGGGTGTTTTTGTCCTGCTAGTAATATATACGCCTCGTTGTATATGGCTGTATATTCAGCTCCCCAGTACATGGCCGCTGGGTGAGGACTCCCCATGATGAGATTACACATAGCTCTCAAGTCAAAACTCCAATTTTTCATTGGTCCAAGAGGGGAGGCTGACCAATTAACATTACGAGTGAATTGAATATGTCGAGGTAACGCTGCGGTTAGTGGAAGTCTTGTCCAATCGAATGAAGATCCATCGATTTGCGCTACTTTATTTCCAACAAGAAGTGATTCTGTCAGGCCCGAATCTGGGACAACTGTAGCTACATCTCCAAAGTAATCAGACGGCTCAGGGAATAGATCCGTTGAGCTTCTCAAATCTTGACCTATTACGAAACCTGGATTCGGTATAGCAGGGCTGCTATTATTTGCGTTTGAGGTCGAGTTGGTTGTGGGAATCTGAGTTCTAACGCCATTCATTACCCGAAGACGTTTTCGTAGAGTCGAACAACTCCATGTGAACCCTCCATACAAAAATGATGGCAAACATATATCTAAAGATTCGCTTTCTTTGCTCACAAAACTTAATACCCATGCTTTAAACTCCGGAAACGCATGTGTAACGATTGTAGGAGAAGATAGATCCGCAAAGCCTGCTACCATTTCCAATAATGGATTCATAGCCCGCAGGGATGCATTCGCATATTCTAGTCGTAAACGACCCCCGGGTATGTAATTTTCCTGATTAGAAACATCTATTATGAAGGTTGGCCTCTCATCTTGCTCTAGAAGTTCGATTATGCCCACTTTGTGAATCAATGAGCCCTCTTGAGGATTCGCGCTCAGCTTAGGACTGGCTGCGCGCCTTTGTTGGTCTAGATTCAGCGTGGGCCCGATGGATTTGCCAGGAGGATTCGAGTTGTTCCCCAATACATTACCACGAGCTAAGCTTTTAGTAAAACATCGTCAGTATCACTCCTCTGAGCTTTTCAAAACAGAACAGTGTGAAAGTGATGCCATAGAAAGCATGAAAAATTCCAACTACTAAGTATGGTAAAAAATTAAAGAGAAATCTAACATCGAACTGACTTGAGTATTGTTATGCTAGTGCCATCTTTATCTAGTTTCGACATAACTGTCGTGTCTATGTTTGGAGAAATTTGGGAGGAATGCGTCCTTTTGAGTTTATGAGTTGTAAATCGGGGAGATCTAGGGGGTTGTAAATTTTTAGGACAGTCGTTTCCTGCTTCATTATCTGGCTGGGGTATATGACAAGGTTTCAATTTTGCGCGGTGTCGTTTGAACTAGATAGATGGAAAGGTTTTAGTTTCGTGAACGTGCCAAATTCAATGAAAGAAAGGTATTCAGAGCATCTTACGGGTGGTTCTGAGAGTGTAATGTCGAAGATTCTCTCTGGTACATTATCCTCCACTCTAGAATGTTTCGAGGCTTGCGGTGATGGTGATAACGGTGACAACTGAGGGGTTGATAATAGAGTGGCAGACGAGGCTGTCGATACTCTCCTTTGGGTCTCTATATCTTCTGTACCTTGTATGTCTAGGTCTCGGTCTCGACTTGAATAAACAGAAGCAGGCCAAGGATTGCTATTATGCGACGACAACGATATGGGAATGTCGACATTAATAAATTGAGGTGGAGAATTGTTCTTGTTTGTTGACGTGAATTGTCTAGATTCTTGAGTAACTAATTCTTCTGTACCATGTGTTGAAATTAACCCCTGTCCCTTTGTCCGATCCAAGCCAGATGCGTAGCCATTAGCCCCACATGACGTCTGTGCCAATGTCGGTTCTAGTATTGGTACGGGGGATTGATTAATTGTGATTGTGCAGCGGCTGACACTGTTAATAAGAGGCTTGTCATTACGGACTTTGTTCACTTCTTCGTGATGAAGAAGATGTTGATGTGGTTGTTCCTGTTCCTGTTGTTGTTGTTGTTGTTGTTGCTGTTGCTGTTGATGCTGTTGATGCTGTTGACAATTCTCCTCAAATCTTGAAGCAAAGATAGATTCTGGTTCCGAGTTCATTAGTCCTTCCTTATCTTAGTATGAAATGCAATGTTTGCACGGAATTTCAAGAGGGTCCGTCTCCTTAACCCATGTATTCCATGTAACCTTAGGGGAGGAAAAGGGCTGATGGGCGGACAGGCGAAGGAGGCGATTTGTCTCTTCGTCCAAGCTGATCCTAATAGAAGGGGATTTCGCAGAAACTCAACTAATTGATGAATTATCGTATCAGTATCAATAGAGTAGCCTTGACTACCTACTTATCTGAATCTAGTAAATTGATAGAAGAGTAGGTATGTAGGTAATCGGCAATTGTACTATTGTACACTATTGTCGAAATGGTTAATTTGAAAAGATGGTGAGTAGGCCGGTAGCTACTGCGGTGGGTAGGTAGACAGGTATAAAGATTAAACGATAGGGGGCAAGTCAATAGTTTCTTGACACATTGGCGTCCGTTGAAGATAGTCTTGGTGATTCGTGGTTGATTTGGTGTGCATTATTCTCCAAAAAGATAAAGAAAAGACAGGAAACAACAGCAATGGGTAATCATAGCTGAGCAATCACTAGCATGATAAATAAGTTGTACTGTTTTCTTGTCAAGTTGCAGCTTTGTGGTCACTGGTCGAAGTTTCTTCTGCTCAGTAGTTGAAACTTGTACATCCGAAGAATGAATGAATGAATGGGAATGGATGGGTGGTTTCACAGTAGAAGCAACTACTGAGTAGGAGGTACTAAATATTAGGTGTTTACTGTATTCCTTCTTCATATGAGTGAGTACAAGATACATGACTAAAGCATTTAAAAAATATAAGAAGTGTGGCAGCATTAACAAAAGTTAATCAAGTACCTAGTACCTACTGCCTACCTATAAAAGAATGGCCATGACAATCCTTCCCTTCCTTGGGGCTTCAATATATTAGATGAATGATTGGTGTAGAGGGTTTAAACTTTACCTGTCAAACAAAGGAATACGGAGGGATACAAGCAAATACATTCCGTGGATAGTAGGTACGAGGTACTGGGCACTAGGTACTGGGTACTAGGTATCTAGGTAATCTTGCTTTTTGTGAATCCATTTGGTCGAGAATTCTACTGAAGATAGATAAAAGGGGAGAAAATTCAATGGACCGGGATCCATTGGAATCCTAGAAGGCTAGAATTAGAATGAGATCGTTGATCAATCTGCAAGATTATCTAGGTACGTGAGCTCGTTACTGTCCTGACTGGCAGTGACTGCAGCTAATCCTTAGCTTTTGGCTCTCAACTCTTACGATATTGGGGGAAAGGGAGCGTATCAAGTCTCAATCAGTAACAGGATGATTCCGGGGTAACGAGACACCTTACCTACCTGAGTATATACTATTTCGAATAGTGGTCCTTGAGTCAGTCCCTTTAACCTTACAAACCTGACAACCCTCACGCATATTAAGTCAGGATTCCATTACCTAGGGGCTATGGATTCTAGAAATACTAGAAATACTATCTCTTAGTATATACTAGGTATATATTTCAATTCCCCAGGTGATTAGGTATACATATTACTACCTATTGCTACAAATAACATCATTATCTGAACCACATTAAGGACCAATATCAAGAACGTCTGTTCATTTTTAATCATTTAACATTGTTTGTGTTCGTGTTCGACCAACTCTATCGCAGGTTCCAGGCTGATGGTAACAAGTTCAAGGCATATGAGAAACACCTAAATTGAGACATTCTTCAGTATATTTCTAGAATGTTGGAAAGAGTATCAATATCAAGGTACTCACTACCTACTGAATGTAAAATTTCAACTGCTTGGATATTTTTCAGGTGGTTTGTTCTGTTCTCAATATTTCCTTACATCTACTTAAATACCAATGCTAATGCTCTATCACAGAAAAAAGCTTTGTTACCAACTACCCACCTAGGTAAACACAATCCGAGCACGATCTAGACGATTTCGATATTCGGACCTATGCTCCGCAGTTTTATGTTCTTTCTAGCTATCGACTGGACTCGTTGATGGTTAGTATTTATTGTTCCTCTAATAAGGTTAAACTGCTTAATAAATGACGTCGAGCCTGCCGCTCAAGGAAAGGCTCGAAAAACCGATACTGTATAAAGCCCGACACTAGCATTTTGAGGCAGTGCTACCGCGGCCTAGTGGTTAAATTTGCTTGCAGAATCGCAAGTGAAGCACTAATTTTGTTCATCTCGACGCATTAGTTTCTTTGCACGCACCTCTATGCAATTTAGGTGCTATTGGCGTTTCCTAACGGCCTTTTCGGTCGAAAATGTTGTGTCTGCTTATCAATCAGTTTCGATCTTTACTGACATCTAGATGTCACAATATATTGATACTTGAATCAATGCTTTCCTCTGGCTCTTTTGAAAATCAACCTTAGATGCCCTCTGGATCTCAGTAGCTCAGAATTGTTGGTACATTTACAAATGCTCGTGTGCTAACAACTTCTCATCATGGGAGACACAACAGATGAGTCAATACCTAATAAACTTGATCATGTTCCCACCAGGAAGCAACCAAAAACGCGGCCACCGGCTGGACTCCGCGAGAAGATATTACGGAAGCCGTTGCCATACTATAGCGGACCATATTCAGTTGGACAAATGGACATTGAAGTGCCCGTGCGAGAACCGAGGACATTCTCCAATATCAAGAGACAACATAAGCATGTTTTAAACCTCGAGACGGTCCTTTTCAGTGTCTTTTATCCCTCAAGTTTTGGGTCCGGTGAAGGGGTCTCCCCAGAAGGAGAAAAGAAATGGAGTCGAGCGACATGGCTACCAAGGCCTCGTGTTGAGGTAGCAAAGGGTTATAGTAAATTTGCAGGCCTTCCTTCATGGCCGACTATGGCCTTCTTCGGTATGACGACTGCTTTCACCAAGCTTCCTGCTTTCCGTAATGCCGGGTTGGCAAAGCACTGGCCGCCCGAAAATGCTCGAGAATCCGAATTTGGATACCAGACGAAAAATCGCGCGGGAGAACCTCCACCTGGAGAACCAGAGTCACCATGTTTCCCATTGTTGATCTTCAGTCATGGCCTGGGAGGAACGAGAACTACATATAGTTCTGTCTGTGGGGAATTTGCCAGTTATGGATTCGTAGTTGTGGCTATAGAACATCGAGATGGTTCGGGACCACGTACTTTCGTCAATTTGCCGAAGATGGGCGATAAATTTGGGTCACAGAACGTAGATCATTCTGACGAGGCGAGAGAGAGAGGTTATGAGAGATTTGATTATGTTTTCCCAGAAGGAAATGCTAGGGATACTACGCCTAATAATGAAAAGGGGTGAGCTAACCTATTCACATTTGATTGAGGCCCAGAAAGACTCGGCGAGATAAGCTCAGAACAACCAAAACCTGTCCAAAGGTTTCGGGAAACATATCCAAGTGGAGGTTCTTACATTCTACCACTAACGACTTAATCATAATATAATACACATTCAAAGACTTGATTTTAAACACAGGTTCACAAATACTAACTCAATTCTTTTAGCGTCGATGGTGAGCTTCGCTCTGCCCAAATACAACTTCGCCTCGCTGAAATCGAAGAAGCCTACTATATCATGAAGCAAATTCATGACGGAAATGGCGCCCAAATCGCTGAAGCCAATCTCCGGCAAAGTTCCCCTGGTCGCGTCGGTGGTTCCTCCCGTGGTCTGAAAGGTATCGACTGGCAGAGTTGGAAGAACCGTTTCCACCTCCAACAAGTCACTATGCTTGGGCATTCTTTCGGCGCCGCCACTACCGTCGAAGTTCTCCGCTCCCAAGCTAAACGATTCCCTTACATTTCGCAGGGGATTCTGTATGATCCTTGGGGAGGCGCAATCCAACAAGCAGACTGTGAATCAGAGCATCAGATTCACAATCCTTTACTTTGTATCAACAGCGAGGCATTCATGTATTGGCCTTCAAACTTTTCTAGAATCATGTCACTCTGTCGCGAAGCTAAAGCACAAGGCACGCTGTGCTGGCTTCTCACTGTCCGTGGTAGCGTACACATTTCGCAATCCGATTTCTCACTCCTCTATCCGAATGTTAGCAGTTTCCTGCTTAAAATGACCGTCAATCCACGGAGAGCCATCGATTTGAATATCAACGCCAGCCTAGAATTCTTGAAAATGGTAATGCCAAGGAGAATCAGTGCGATGAATAGGGGCACTAATGAGGGGTTACTGGAAGTCGAACAATTAGATGAGTTACCAGATGTGCATCAGCCGAAGAAAAAATATATTGCGGGTAGATTGAGGATTCCACATGAAATGCGCATTCGATTAACACCGCAATGGGTACGAATGACGAGAGGGAAGACGAAGAACTATCAGGAAAAGTGTGCTTGTAAGAACGGGAGACAAAAACAAAAGAAAAACATCGCGACAGATCCACAGGGAAAAATATTGCCGGGCTTAGAAGATTTAGAAATTGGAGAAGAGATTTGGATGCATGTTGCGCCGACGGCGGAAGAGCTGAGGAAGCATGGGATTGGGGGCAAAAATGGAAATCAAAGTGCGGCTAATGAGAGGGATAGAGATGAGAGGAATAGCGGTGGCATGGTTAATTCTGAGGGACCTGGGGAGGGAGCGAAACAAAAGAATGAGGGGGGTGGGCTGGCCGGCCATAGGGGAATTGAACAGCGGATGATGGATAGAGGGTGAGGAGTAATTAATGGGTAGAGAGGTCTTATTTAACATCAGATTGTATTTTGTACAGACAAGTAGATGTAAAACAAAACCAAATAAATTCAGACCAATGTACGGGTAGACTATATCGTTTTTCTTCCATGCACGTAAGATCATCAACTATCCACAAATGATTGTTTGTTTCTTCGTTAAGGGTTCCAACTTCCTATCAATTTCTATATACAATTCTATACATATAATGCCCGAACCTCAATTTCCAACAGAATCTTCTCTCCCTCTGAGCCCCAATGAAACATCAAAAACCCCTCATACCCACCTCGTAATGCAAAACCTCCCTTAGAAAGTTACAAGTGCCTACTCCGTAAGAAGTAAAACTCGGAACTCGGAATCCTAAAACATGTTGGAAAGAAAAACTTGGCATAGGATTCGAGGCGGGGTAGAGTAGGGCAAATGTAGTAGCGGGTGAAAGCTGGTACGTCTTAGTGGTGAGCAGTAATAATATCAGATCAGATCAGGTCAGACTCGACTTTTCTTCCAGCTTTCAGGGAAAGATACCCCGTGTTCGGAACGGGCCGCAGCTGGGAGTGGGTGGGTGGGTGGATGATTGTTATTGTTATTGTTATGGCACACCAGCAAGCACATAGAAGCTTGGAATGATGGAATGGTTGCATAGGTACACTGGTGGGTGGTAGGTATAAAACGATCCTTGGAATGAAATAATACATGTAGCATAAAAACATACACATCTGTGTGTGTACCTACATGAGCACGATAAAGCGAGCTGAAATATACAATATACATACGCATACTAGGTACATCGTAGTAGAATAGAGCTGGGAATGCATCCAGATTCCAGACCTCGACACATAGATCCTGGCGTCGATCATTTTATGCCAATCTTTTCTCGTGAATCCGTACATGATGGCATTCTGGGGGCCCGATTCCGAGCAGAAGCATGGGATGGGTGAAAAGAGAAAAAGAGAAGAAAAGAAAAGAAGAGGAAAAAAGGAACTTTCGATTCTCGCAGCAGACCGGTGGATCTGACTGAACCCATGCTACCGATGATACTTACGAAGCACCTGGATACATACGTACGTACTACACAGTAGATGCTCTGTAGGTAGGGAAGAAGGGCGGTAGGTACATAACAATGGATGATATCTGCATATGCAAAGCTATAATGGGTATAAGTAACAAAGTCCTAACCCTTCTCCGTAAGGCGTGATTGAACCTTATCCATCCACATCGCCGACACTCGTTTTCATTTGATACTCAGGAAAACTCCATTGACAGCGAAAATCATACGTGCAGCCAATATCGATTTCAGCACCTGCGCCAAGACATAACACAGACATCACACACATAACACGAGCGAAAAGTATCGATGAGAGACAAGGTTTTTTCTAAAACCGTGAGGTTCTTTCATCATTTGCTAACACATGTTACCTCATTGCCTGTTACCACTTCATTTTACCAACCTGTCTATAGTAGGGGTGGGGAGAAAGAGACCAAAAGAGACAGAAAGAGACAGAAAAGGGAAAAGAGAAAAGAACTCGTGAAAATGTATCCATCTGGAGCACCCAGAGAATCTGCAAAGTATTACTGCTATTCGTCAAGTGCTTTTCTTTATTCGCATCTTTTTCTATCCAGTTACCGTTGCGATGTGTGTTCTTGATCATATCGTATCATATCACATCGCCACCAAAACATAACATCTATCCATCACGAGGTAGCATCAGCTTTCTTCACTCTCTACTACTATTGCATCAGCAGCAGACTTTTGGTTTCGGTTTTGATTTCCATCTGATCTTGATATTCCTGTTACTATTCCGTAAATTCGCTTTTACGATTATATTGCGGGGGGGAAAAGCAAGGGAAGAAGATAATTCTTCGACAATTCCATTGCTTTATATCAATTGCTCTTCTCTACTTATTACTAGATAACCTCACAATCACCACATCATAATCCGATATCAGCATTCACTACTCAGAGTCATTTATTGATGAGAGCTGCGCCGAAAAGCTCAAATGTGTCAAGCACTCCACTGACCCTGTACTTTAATTGATCATCTATCGCATTTGAACTCAGGTACAATCTCAAAATGAATTTCAAGAAAGAGAAACATGGCCGCTCGGAACCAGCAGGGAGAAACACAATTGAACGTATGCTCGAGTTAGAGAATAGAATCAAGGTACGCAAAAGAATACATCACATAGCCAAGTATTATTGCCTAACATACATAAATTAGCTGCAGCGCATGCAAGCCTCGACAACGACAGTCAGTCAACCGCTGCGTAATACCTTTTTCCGCGAAAGGCGTCCAAGCAATTCTTATGTATATACCAACTCTCCTTCCGAGCGTCCTGTCCAATTTAGACAACCAGATCGAGCAATGACTACTCCAATATTATCCGTTGCGGTGCCTCCTGCGCAGGCCTCCAAAATCCCCAAAACAGCACCCAAAACATCTAAAAAGGTATTTGTAATTGAGCCGGTGAAGGAAACCCCCCCGCAAATTGTTGCAGATGTAGATGCAGGCGATTCTGATGCATCTTCAATATGTCGGTCGCCGGCTTGGGACGGTGGTGAAGGCAAGCGAAAAAGAATGGCAAAGAAAGAAGCTCAAGACATGCGCAAGAAGGAAGAAGAGCGGTTGAAAAAAGAGAAAGAAAAGACCGAAAGGGAGACCCGAGCCGCGGCACAGAAACAAAAGGGTCGATTGAGTAAGGCGCCTCCAACCAACAAGCGCCTAAGTAAAACGATACCCATAGCTCCAGTGGGCCGAGCCAACTCTGAACCTGCAGTACAAGTCGCGCCGGAAATAATACAATTGAGTCCTGAACCCGATGATGGCAGACGATCAAGGCGAACGAGTTTGGATCTTGGTCTCAAGAAACTTATGTCTTCTTTTAGATCCAGATCCAGGTCCACAAGCATTTCCGCGGACGCAACGCCAAGAAATCGATCATCCTCGACTTCTCCAACTTCGACTGGATTCATTGGAGGCTTGAAATTGCAACAATCGAGTGAAGCTGCGACTCAAAACGAACTTCGAGACGGAAAATTGTCAAATTACAGACCAGCTGGTCACAGTAACAAACCTAGTCACAGTCGACCACCCATATCACTTGAGAATTCTCGATATCGCACATTGGATTTGTTGGCTCCTTCTGGAGCCAGTGCACCCGCCGTCGAACTCCCAACAAAATCCCAAAGTGAGGACTCTTATAGCCCCAATACTCTGAAAGAGCCGGAAGCCAGTGAACAGTCCGCTAGTGTTCTAGAACCAATCATGGATAGAAACCCTCGAGCCCGAAAACCGAGCGAAAATTTGAGATTGGATCACGTTGCAAAGTCAACAGTGAATTATAAGACTAGTCATAAGCCTCAATCGCCTGTTGTTGCTCCGCCATCTCCAGGTTTTAGATTTGGCTTGGAAAAAACCCCACCATCAACTCAAGAAGTACAAGAACCTCTGTATTCTCAGAATTTTGATATATCTCCTGAAGATATCACCTCTGAAAACAACGAATATTTTCCAAAGCAAAAACGGCACGACAGCCAAGGAGATCTAAGCAGCCCAACCCATGATATCAAATTCGACGCCGCTCCAATAAAGGAAGTTATGAGAAGAACACCATCAATTCATAATGCGACTGGGCGTAGTAGCTCGGTTTCTCGAGCTGGAGAAAATGCGGAGGTATTGGAGAATGAGGAAGATTTTCGGGCATTCATAGACAGTGAAGGCGCTCCTCTAGATTTCAGGCTCACTGCGCAACCATCCCAGAGCAGCATTCAACCAGAAGAGGGTATGTTCTCTAGGCGTGATTTGCAAGTCCCATCTTTCTATCCCAGCCCATTATCGCTGCAACCCAAAGGAACCAAGGGTGGTACAGCGAATGTAAGCCATAGATATTCCTCTGCCCCAGATTCACCGTCTCTGCAAACTTCTCATTTGGATGAGCCTCTTAAAAAGTTACGTCCTCAATCTACCTTTTCGCCACGAGCCACTGGCTTCGACAGCAGATCTGCACTACCAAGTCAATCTGCTCGGAGAGTATCAGAGCCCGAATATTTATCTCCCATCGCTTTGTCGCCTCTAGAAATCAGTCCTATGCCACAGCAGAAACTCTCTCCCCAAACAGCCAACCCAACTTCACCTCGTCGCCAGAAGGACCACAGATCCAGCTCTAGATCTTACACAGGATCAAGTGAGGAATATTTGAGTTTCGATGAGCAGTCCAGTATCACAACACCAGCAGTTTCCAGACCACAGTCACAGAAGGGTCCTATTGCATCTAGTCATGACACCGCATCTCGCAAGTATCACAAAGTCCAAGATTCTTGGAATCAAACTCCGATTCCGGTCCAAATCAAAGATGAAGAAGGCAATACTTATACGCTAAGTGGCCAGGCCACTTCTACTTCGCAACCTGCAAACCTTCATGCGTCTCTAGCTTCTGCAGATCCCGACACAGATGATGGAGTTGCAGATCTTCAACGGAGACTTAGTTTGACTAAGTCGTCATCAACTACTGCACTGCAACATACTTTGAATTTTCTACCAGAGCTCAAACATCAACCATTGCGTCCACGACAAGGCCCCGGCAAACGACAAGGTAGTGAGGGAAAGAATGTACTTGGGAAGAGAGATGGAAATGGACATGGGCACGGGGGAAAGTTAAGACGAGAATCGGCATCTACTTCTGCTTACGCGCAATACAACGATTCCAAAAACTCACTCATGTTATCGTCTGTTCTTAACGGAGGCGAATCATCTAATTCTAACGGCAATTCCAGCTCTTCCGAAAAAGACAACAATAACGATAGCAGCCAATATCTTCGATCAGCCCGTCTCGCGATCCCACCCAAAAAAGGCCCTCGCTTTTCCAACCAACTCGCAGCCTCTTCGGCACAGAGTCTTCACAGCAATGGACAGGGTGGAATTGAACCAATGGCAAAAATGTTTGTTATTTGTTGTGGATGCAACTATTTCCATGATATGCCGAGTAAACTCTATGAGTGTATGGCGAAACCAGAGGCGGTAGTCAAAGACGAGGGACTGGGGGTTAGTGGGGTGGTTAGCACGAGGGTCAGTTGTCCTTGGTGCGGACACGGGATGAGTACGAGATGTTGTGAGGGGTGGGCGGCGGTAGTGATGCTGAAGGAAAGGATGCATTAGGAGCTATGGAAGGATGAATGGGCGAAATGGGTGAATGGGTGAATGGGAGGGTGGGAGTTAATGTTTTATGTTTTATGGGAGTGAAATTTAGTATAGGGTTAGATGGTAGACCATGGTTTGAGGATGAAAGAAGAACTTGGATCTGTTTCAAAGTTTGGATTGGAGATGTAGCTCGGTTGGGCTTTGGCATGGTAGTAGGGAAGCATTAGACGGATGATATGGTATGATATGACAGCATTGCATGGATAGATGGATATTGAAAGTGGAAAGGAACTTCACGTGGACAAAATCGAATGAATGATTTATTGATCAAATGAAAGGATAAAATGGGGCAAAATATTTACGATAATGAGAAGCATATAAGCGGGGATATAATTGGGCAATGGGTTTTCGGTTGTATGCATTTTTTGTATATGGACATGGATGGAGAGGGGGTTTTAGGGAGGAGCTGAAAGAGAGGTTGAGTTGGTCATGCTTTGTTTGGCTGTAGCTGGACTTGAGATTAGGGCTTCTTGTGAGATGCGAGATAGGAGGAAACTGGTTCCTAGTAGAAGCAGAATGGATGGATGAATGAATGGATGAAACAATTACAACTTTATGGATATATTGACAAAGGGATGAATAGATGTCTTGTGATTGTGATATGAGTGAAAAGTTATCATGGATGTTTGAGAAATTTGAAAAATTTAGCTATAGTCATTTATGTGTGAAAGCGAGATGCAATGATTTGTATACAAATTCAATGTAGCAGCACAAATCTTGTGTCGAGGACCTGAGGTGGGAAATGGGTGGTTGGGTACGGTGTTCGCTAATGGAATATCTGTTGTTGGGTTTCGGTCGATGATGATGATATAATTTTCATCAGATCTACAAATTCAACGAGGGGGGGGTTTTTTATTTGAGATGTGAAAAAATAGGAGATGAATCTCAGCATAACTCAAAAGTAAAGGAACTTGATGACTTTAACTATCCACTGCAAACTTTGAATTCAAGTTGAGGAAGAGATCGTCTGATACAAATGCTTTTATTTAGCAGCTGGTGCGGGAACTGATGGATAGATAGACAGAATTTTGGATGGGAGAATTGGTACAGTACAACCGATGACTGCTAGAAATGGCGTGGGGAACTTGGACTTGCTTTTGTTCAACTTAAATTTGGATGCTCAAATGTAAGTACTAAATGAGCGGTTGGAGTATAGCTTCTACCAGGAGAACGGGGAAGGACTTGCTTGAGATGCGCTTTCAAGGTGTGGTTCTTTGGGCTATTGGTTAAGCGAAGCATGCCCAATTGGTTGTAGGAGAAACGGAAGGGAAAACTTAAAATATTGGACGATATGAAGTTTTTGAAATTATGTTGGAATCGAATCAAAGGTTAGTTGACCAGCTATATCTATCATCACATTACATCGCAATGTCTAGTGCTCCCCGGCCGCATCATCTGACTCCTTCACTCCAAGATGTGTCTAAGAGGGGGGAAAAAAAAGATTACTGGTATAGATCCGGATGAGCAGCCTTGATGAAATCAGCACCCCTCTCAGCAACCATGTAAACAGCATTCTGAATTCGACAATCAGGAATGACGGGGAAGACGGATGCATCAGTGACGCGGAGGTTCTTGACACCGAACACTCTAAGTTCATGATCGACGGCGCCTTGCTCGATGGATTTCCCAAGGCGGGCGGTTCCGCAGGGATCTGGAAGGTGGAATGTTAATTTGACGGAAAGATCTAGATAAGAGGTACAACTTACGGAACCCAGTCTGGCTTCTCTCTAAAATCATTTTGTTCATAGCCTCATCGCTATTTTTGGGCATAGGCCATGGATAGTCTTCCCCTATTATATCTTTCATTCCGTCGCCATTCATCAAGATATCATCCACATATCGACATCCTTCACGCAAAGCGACGAGGTCCAAATCATTGGAGAAGAAGTTAAGGTTAATAATTGGCTGCTCAAAAGGATTGGTGGAATTGAGCTTTACATAACCATTGCGAGAGAGAGGACGGAGTAGATCAACGATAACGGTAAGCCAAGATCCCGTCGGTGGTGTGGGAATATGCCATTGGAAGGCGTCGCTAAACATGGGCACGAAATCAATCTCAAAATGTGGTTGTCCGCCTGGTCCAAAGGGATCAATATCGTTGTTGGCTTTCTTGGCAGCGACGTACTCTTTGCTTGTAGCGAGATATTCGTCGATACGAGGCAGTCCGACGAGTTCGAGAAGACCACTACTGAATGGACCACTCTTATTCTTTCGGTAGGCGCTGATAGCACCGTCGTGTTGGGGACCGGCTCGTAGGAGATGATCTTCGAGTCCTAGGCCGTCTTTGAGTCTGAAAACGTGGGGCATGATGGGGTGGTCGAGAAGGTTCTTTCCAACGTGTGGTGATTCGACCTTGACATCGATTCCGTGGGGAGCAAGCTCTTCGACGGGGCCAATTCCAGATAACATGAGGAGTTTGGGAGTCTCGTATACACCGGATGAGACAATGATTTCCTTTTTGGCTCGGATGGTTAGTTCGTCGCCTTCGGTTGTAATTACCACGACTCCGGTAGCGACTCCATCTTCAATAATGATTTGTTTGGCGTGGGTATGGCCGAGAATGGTGATATTGGGTTTTCCTTCAAGGAAGAGGGCAGATGTAGAGCGTACACCTTTGTAAATAGTATTCATACAGCGAGCCAATCCGTGCATCTCTCCATCGTAGATCTCGTCATTGAGGATTCCCCCCTTGCTGACCCACGCGCTAGACAATGCTTTACGGAATGGTTCGAGCTCAGGTACCATGTCGGAAATGGCGACATCAAGTGGCCCGTTGCGACCATGTTTTGCCAAATCTGGATCGTAGAGGTGACTATCATCGTGGTAATTGGCTGGCTTGTCAAAATACTCCTTGCAATTATCCCAAGTCCAGCTAGGACCACCGTATTCCTCCCAATCGTCAAAGGTAGCTTTGCTACCTCGAATCCAGGTGTAGTAGTTAAGAGCACTACTACCCCCCAAGACTTTTCCACGAGTGTTGGGCTTCTCAACTCGGGTATAATCTTCGCGGTCAATCATGGTAGTTTTATAAGCCCAGTCATATTGGCTTCCACGGAGTTCGAAAGCCCGTGCTGGAGTTTGGATTTCAGGGATATCTTTGTTGTGTCCAGGACCGGCTTCGATGATCAAAATTTTCACGTTGGGGTTCTCAGCCAGACGGCCGGCAACTGTGTTGCCTCCAGTTCCACTGTTTGACATATCAATGTTTGTCTCGTGGCTACAATGTGAAAGAATGCTTACCCTCCAACGACAATGAAGTCGAAGTGATTATCAGTTGGTGCGACCATTTTGATTGTTCGAGTTTGAAATTGGTTATGTGATATTGTGTGAGAGAATTGAAAAGTAGAGCTATGTGATTAAAGATGGGAAGTGGGTGACGAAGTGAGAAGTTGAGGGTGGAAAATAGTC
Organism: Botrytis medusae; assembly: GCA_019395255.1. Classification (NCBI taxonomy): domain Eukaryota; kingdom Fungi; phylum Ascomycota; class Leotiomycetes; order Helotiales; family Sclerotiniaceae; genus Botrytis; species Botrytis medusae. Next base: position 112,269 of record JAHXJL010000032.1, on the reverse strand, counting down.
TTCCTTTATATCTCTATATAATATGAAGCCTCCACTATGTGAAGCCTGTGAAGTCTTCTAAATTTTCGACCTCGCGGACCTCTCAATTGATCATACCCGATGCTTGCCCGCTACAATCCGAATCAAAATATGGGGGAGCATACACCCCTAACCTTGCTTTCCTTGCATGGGAGTATAGAAATGATTACTACCAAAGTAGGCTGATTATTAAGCTCTGATTGCCGTGTCTCTCAAGACCTAAGTGAACCCTTAGGCCGTAAAAACCTGGAAGAATATGCATGCTAAACCCCTCACTGCAACGTTAGGACATTGAAGTGTTACGAGGCATGATGACAGCATAGCTAGCGACAGCGAGAGGGGTGGCAAAGATGGCAAGTATCGGAGTATGCTCGTTATTGTTCGCAAGCAGATCTATGTTTGTCCCGCATGAGCCCCTCCGCCTCGGAATATGAATGGAAACATGCATGAATTCAGACACGATGTAGTGAATCGCTGCAGTGAGACCGTAGAAGCAGTAGAGTCAAAGGGCGTGTATACCTTACCCCTTACTCATGACGTGCACATCTCCACCCGAGGAATATTATCTGTCGCCGAAAACCCGAACGCCATCATCTTTTAAAAAAAAAATTGGTATCAAGGAGGTTGACGATGGGTTCAATATACAGGATCCAGAACTTCGGCTCCGTTCGGTATGGACGAACAGACCGTACTTGCATGCAAGCCGGGGTCATTCAATGCAAAGACTGTTGAAAGGTAGAGAGAAAACTAACTGCAAGCTGAGTGAAACCTCAGCCAGCCCAGGCTATTCTAATGTTAGGCCAGCAAAATCATGTTACTAATATGCAACTGCCAGGACTAGTAGAAGGGAAACAGCCAATTACAACCGCTCGATACCCCCACCATCTGTATTCAAATCATGCCTCTTTTATCATACATCTTTCCGATGTGCAAGAGAAGCTTTTCTCCTTTCATTCGTGAAGCAATGAACTTATTTTGGTAATCGTTCATAAAAGAAAATTGATATTCAATCAAGATTTAGTTACAGTCAGTTGGGATTCGGGTCGGGGAAAAGTCGGAAAACACAATGTTTGAAGGAATTCCGAAGTTGACGACTCGGCAACTTTCCGATGTTGTAGATTTTCTTACCAAATTGTTGGAGAATGTCATTGACTAGAGAAAATCCGCGATGCAATTGTTTCACGGAATTATTTGGAAATACGAGAATGGCATGTTGAACTGCCATTTTAGGGGATTCGCTGTTTGCAACATGTTCTAAGTTTATCTTTATTGAAGCCTCTTCTGACCCAAGTCTCCCAAAATAGAAAGTTGTCCGCCAATTATTCGATGGATAAATTATGTATAACGTGGTTTATCATCGAGTGAATTATATCAGCACCTTTTGAATATTCATATTTTAATAATTGATCATTATTTTTTTTCTATTTAATTCAACATTTTTACATTTAAATTGATATTTATGTAAATCTTATATATAAATACAGCATTTTCAAAAAAAAAAAAAAAAAAAAAAAAAAATATTGAATTATATTAATAAATAAATAAAGTGTACGGCTACGCACAGACGAATTTTGTATGTAAAATGGAGTGGGCCGCACGATACTAAATCACGTTAAATGAAGAAAGTGCACGGTTACGCACAGATGAATTTTGTATGTAAAATAAGTGATCCATTCAATGATATGATCCACTCGATGATAAACCACGGTATACCAAACTAATCTTATGCTCCTGTCAACTCAGGGCACACCAGGTTTCTTATATACTCGTTAGTCTCTTTATTGACGTTATAGATTCCTATGCCTCTGGATTCTAGCTTTGTTAGATGTCAGGGTAAACTGTAGGCTTGGCCTATGGCAAACCTTGTCGATCCTTAGAATTAAGGTTCTCCACATCCAACTTTCCTTATGCTCCGGTCCTCCGGTCCTTGGTGGACCCGGGGTTTCCCCAGGTGACTAATTTGTGTCCCTGTGACAAAAATCGTGATAATTCTGACTTTTTTTTTGAAAAAATAATAAAAATAATAATATAAAAATTATGTCTCTGAAACCCTGATTTTAGTTTCTTATTAATTGGTTTTCTACATTCGAAAAATAATCATTAATTATTTATTAAAATATGAATATTAGGAAAAGACTAATCTTGGTGTGATTTTGAAGTGGTGCATATACTAATAAACCACGTTATCTGGTTATTAATATTGTTCATCAATATGCGGTACAAACGAGAAGCCGTTTATTTGCCGAGTTATCTTCATTGTTAGTCGAGTGTGGCTTCTGATATACACATTTTTGGATGACGCATTCCAGAAAACCAAGGGCCAGCAGCTTAACTTTCCATGAATACGCCGTTTGACACTTTCCGAAGCTCGCATTTGTAGATCTGTAGCATGCATCCAGGCCGGTATGGAATGGATATAAAGTATGTCTAGCCCCTCTATCTATGTATTAACGAACCATCAAACTTCACTTAAGATTTCTCTACAATAGACCTTACTCATACATAATTTATCTTTCATCGTGACACAAAAATTAATTTCATACAATGGCATCTAAGGTTTGAAGTCTGATGATCTATCTTGGGCATAACTGACATTCTGTGCAGCTCGGTTCCCCCGAGAGACCTGTTTACACTTTAGCCGAAGGTACTTCTTCCATATATATGTACTGAACAACATAATGCTGAACTGTCTTAGGAGTACCAGTTGCGGATCCGACGACTTCATTGCAATTAAACACATTCGGTCTAGGTGGCCTTGCATTATTGCAAGACACACAATTGATCGAAACGCTTGCGCATTTCTCACGAGAGAGAATTCCAGAGAGGTAGGTATCACAGAGTCATTTGAAGGCAGCCACTGACAAACTGCAGAGTAGTTCATGCTCAGGCAGCTGGCGCTTTTGGGGAATTTGAAGTTACTCACGACATCTCGGATTTGACTTCAGCGGCCTTTTTGAACGGCATTGGAAAGAAGACACCTTGCATGGTGCGCATATCCACAGTAGGAGGAGAAAAAGGATATCCAGATGTTGTGCGAGATGTGAGAGGCTATGCCATGAAGTTTTATACCGAGGAGGGAAACCAAGACTTCGTCTTCAACAATACTCCAGTATTTTTCATTCGCGATCCTCTCAAATTTCCTTCGCTAAACCGATCGCATAAACGTCACCCACGAACAAATGCCCCAGATGCTGACATGTTCTGGGATTTCCACAATAACAACCCGGAAGGGATACATCAAATCATGCATCTCTTCTCCGATCGAGGAACTCCTGCTTCATTGAGACATCTAAACGCGTACAGTGGCCATACTTATAAATTTACTAAGCAAAATGGCACATTTAAATATGTACGATTCCACTTCCTTTCGGATCAAGGAATTAAGAATAATACAGCAGCCCTGGCAGAGAAGCTCTCAGGAACAAACCCGGATCACCACAAGTTGGACCTTTTTAATGCTATCGAACGTGGTCAGTTTCCTAGCTGGACAGCAAATGTTCAAGTTATGGATCCAGAAGATGCCGAATCGTTTCGTTGGAACGTGTTTGATATGACTAAAGTATGGCCACATAGCGAAGTGCCATTAAGGCCCTTTGGTAAAATGACACTAAATAGAAACGTAAGAGATATCATCCCTTTACCTTGTAATACTTTCTAATCTATATGCAGCCAAACAATTTCTTCGCAGACATCGAACAAGCAGCTTTCTCGCCCTCGAATATGGTTCCAGGTATTGCACCATCCGCGGATCCAGGTAAGCCTCTAATCCCACCTCTACGCCCACCTCTACATGCATAAACGTCACTAACTGCCTTCAAAAGTTCTCCAAGCCCGTCTTTTCTCATATCCAGATGCCGCTCGCTACCGTCTCGGGACAAATTATCAGCAACTCCAATCCAACGCTCCTCATTGTCCCGTCTACACACCATATCAACGCGATGGTCTCTCTTCAATCAACGGTAACTATGGTCCCGACCCAAATTATGTCCGATCAAGTTTCGTACCACTTGCTCCTGCAACCCGCAACGCCCAGGCCATGCATAATATTCAACATGAGCTCTGGAGCGGAAAAGTAACGGCGTTTACGAGTGAAGTTGTAGACGATGATTTTTTACAGCCGAGATATTTTTGGAGAGAGATTTTAGGAAAACAGGAAGGTCAGCAGGAAAACTTAGTGGGCAATGTTGCGGGAGAGCTAGTGAATGTCAAACATGAGAGAGTTAGAAGGGAGGCTATAGGTAAGTTCTGTGTCTTATTGTGTGTAGGTTGTTGAGTAATGTGCAGCTGATGATTTTTCTACAGAGATATTTAGGAAGGTTGATGACGATTTGGCAACGAGAATAGAGAAGAAAATTGCGGAGTTGTCAAATCTTTGAGTAATGAGCAGGTAAGGGCTGAGGGGTACATTTGGCAGAAATGATTGTTATGTTACATTGCAATAAGAATATATCCCGAACATTCATAGCTCTGATAAAATTTATCGCAAGATTTCCAACTGTAAAAGAGTCTCGCAGTACTTGTTGTTCGGCTTGTTGATTTGTGATGTGACGGAATTTTCAGGAAACAAGCTCGAAATTTCATGAGATTTGATAGTTCGCACCTCTTTCAGCTTAGGAAAGTCAGGAAAGCATTGGGACAAGATCATTTAGCATTGATAAAAGGGATGTATTAATTCGAAACTTATTTTTCTGATGGGGTAAGAGCGACCCTCTCTACTCCCATTCCGCATTGGGATATGATAAGTATCAGCCTTCCCTGATGTCTGGTCTTAGAATCTCCACCTCCCAGGACTCTTCTTACTTATATAGAAAGGCCATCTCAAGAGTTTTTCTTTGCATTTGCTAACTATTCCATTATACCATTACATTAATTCGGTATTATTCAAGTATTAGCTACAAATGGACACATCAGAGTGGAGCTCGAGCCTTGCGGTGAGAAACAAGGAGCCCATAGTCACTGTGAGAGAGATTCTCCAAGATTCGGGGTAAGTGTAACGATCTCTCAGAACACTTTTGTTGTCTATACGCCTGAAATGAAACCACTAAATGTCTTAATTGCACAGTATCGACGACCAAATTATAGAACCATACCTCTCTCACAGTCCTCGTAAACGTAATCATTACGAGGCGGAGAGAAACTCGATGATTACTCCATCGATTCGGTAGCTCTCCAAACAAGATAGGGGCATTGAAGTCCGTTCTGACATTGTTGACACTTTCAATCAGAAACCCAAGCAAAGAGAAGAAAGAAGTATCGCCAGCAAAGCGCCAACGCAATGATAAAGGCTTGGAATCAATTTGCCTACAGACACAGCACAATGGCAAGAGTCGAGGTACTGTTTTCATGGAAGGGTAGGTAGAATTGGAAAGTTGCCGCACATTTAAAGCTGATTGTCATGCAGGGAGATTGCTGAATCAAAGAAGGGCAATGAAAGAATTCTTGATACGCCCAACATCGGAAAACGACTTGAGGGCTCAAGAGTGACGCTGTTGTAAGTTTATAGCCCAAATAACATTTTGATCAATGCTAATACGGATACTAGGGGATCAGGACCGCAATCACCACCCCCATCTGACCGCAATGGACCGGTGTCTTCTAATACAAATGAAACCACGCCCATCGAGACAAAGATGTAAGAAAGATAATCACTTAGAGTTTTGATGGAGGCTTCAAGCTCTAACTTACCCTACACCTTAGGCACCCCCTGGAAACCCTTAGTCCCGCACTAGCACATCTTAGCTCTGCGTACCATGAAACCCCCAGATCAGATTCCATTTCTAGTAGCTCCGAATCTCGTCATTACAAATACCACAATCTCAAGAGCAACTACGAAAATAATCCACACAACACTCCTGAAGCTCAAACCCCTAGGGAACGCAGCGACAAGTACGAATATAAGCTTAATAACACCAAACCTAACCAAAGTTGCGAACACACTAGCAATACCTTTGAATCTCTCTTCCCCATAGTCGAAGATTGGATCAAGCAACAAAAGTCTCAATTCGATGCTCTCGCTGAAAGAAGTAATAAAATTTTCAGCTTGATACAACAAGGCGAACGGCTGCTACAGAATGTCATGACTACCAAAAACGCTTCTCGATTGGAGCTTCTGATCGACAACATCAATCGTTTATTCGCAGAAAATTCAAAGATTGATGTTTCTAGCTCTGCAGTACCCAGTTCTCCGCCAGAGAGAGATTCTGTCGCCCAACTTACAAAAGTTTATTTGTCAACCGACCCTCCCCAGAGTTTGGAAGAACTTCAAAAGTTCGCCAATATGAGATCACACATGGGCGTAAGTTTGAGTGAGAAAGAAGCAGGGTTTATCTCGGCCATTGCGTATCTCGGCGCTAAACAAACAAAGCTCAAGGAGGAATTGAACATGCTCAACTTAAGGGAAGACAAGAACGATCTTAAATTTATGTTCGAGATGAATTACCGTGAGCGAGCAGAGGTTCTGGAGGGGGTTTGGGATTTGAAGAAAAAAATTGCGGAGTTCTACATGACTCGGAGAAGATAAGTGAATTGTGACATGCGCCAGAATGATGTAAAACTGGAGCTGTTAGGCTGCCTGGCTGCCTTTCGCGACTATATCTATGCCTATGAGCTTTAGCTCGTTGATGTTGGAGTAGTAAGGTGGGACTTCTATTGCTATAGCATCATTATTTTCGACTCTGCAAGGCATGCACCTGTCTCTTGAGTTCTTCCCATCTTTTTATCAAACCAGGGAAGGGTGTGCAGTGGCCAGCTAGAAAAGATCAGTTGTCACATATCATGAATACAAGATCAACAATTATCAAAAATCATGCGTGGATAGGAAATCTTGTTATGTGCACATTTACTTGGTATTTTATTTCATACAGTAGTAAGAACACTTGCATTCTTATACCACGTCAAAAGAGGATTCTCCCCGTTCTTGGTCTCCGTCTGTTCCACATAAGCCCATCGGTTCAGAAACTCTTCATGTGATAACACTTGTGTGAACTTTCCCGTGATGGCTCTATATACATTATCCATGACGGCGAAGTCAGTAGGGAATAAAATGTCAAAATATCCTTGATGTACCTATATGCCATTAGCAATGATGGAAGAGACAAGAGATATTTATGCTCACAAAAGGCGTCGTAACAGGAACTGTTCTCCTTTTATATCTCGTCTGTACAACTGGTGCATTGACTCCCTTGATCGTGTCCGGCAGTGAATGAAAATCACTTGTTACTAATCTATGCGCCGGGAAATACTTGGCCAGAATATCGAAGAACTGCATTAGTCTCGTGGGTATATATTCTGGCTGACTGAGATTCGGAGCAAATGGCATGTTGTTCCTCAAAGTCTTCACTAATTTGTTCTGCGGAAGGGGGTGTGGGTATTTTCCATTAGTAGCAGCGTGTCGTACACGGAGGAATCTAGATGCTATGGGATCGATGGTGGGGGTGTAGAAGTCGTAAAAGTCACCGGTGTTGGAAATCAGGACGGTGCCTTGAAGAGGTTCCTCGGTAACAGGGTCGTATCGAATAGAGTCATGAGCAAAATTGTCGAAAACTTCCATGGCGAGGAAGAAACATGGTGAGGGTACTATCTGGTTCCATTCAAAGACTGATTTGTTGATAATTTCAACTTTGGATGAGTGTCCTCGAGAATTGGCATTCCGTAGCAAGTGTGATTTCTGTAGCGATGCAAGATTGCTAGATATCTCAATGATCTTAAATTTGGTGCGAGCATAGACCTCAGGTTCTGTGGCGCGAATATAGTCGAGTATATTGAGCATGAGGGTACCATTTCCTGCACCCATCTCGTAGATAATGAGGTCGTGGTATGGGTACTGCGATATTTTGTAGTTATTGATCAAATACCGGGCTATAGCTTCACCATAGTAGGGTCTGAAGAGCTCCGTCGGTGTGTGCCATAATTGGCGAGTCTCATTAGGAGACTTGAGATCCAACTCGTCCTCAAACTCGGTGTACCGTTGACCTAGGAGACGGTGAAATGCTGGTTCATCTTCGAGCGAGTTGAAGTCGAAAGGTTCGCCAGGAGTAAAGATAACGACTTGTTTTGAGAAGTAACCATAAGAAGGATTGTATAAACTATCTGCGAAATATGTCAGAAAATCACACGATGTGTTGGAGACTAGATTGTGAATACCTTCGATGAAATCTCGTGTGAGCATCTTCACACGCCTTGGTCTTTCTCTCCTCCCCCTCAACTGATCCGCTGTAACCATGGGATACTTGTTAAATTCCTCCATCATATCTATCGGAAAGATATCCGTTCTTTGCTGCCAATGGCTTTCATTCTTGCTTGTCTCCTTCACTCCTCTGCCCCTCCTACTGGTGGTCGACAAACATCTCAACTGCGAACCATGCCCATTCCATGCTCGAGAAGACAGAGAAGAATGAGATCGCAAAACCTCACAGTTCTTGTGTCGAAATAGCTGCCGAAACAGTTGTGCCACAATTGGGGAGTCCATCGACAAAAGTGTTTAAATTCTTCTGTGTGTTTCTTGGGGGACCTCTGTCGCATTGTTGAGTTCTGGTTGGTCCAAGCTTCTTCCGCAAAGTTTTGCAAGGATATTGAAAGAGTTGACCCTGTGAAAAATCACATCATTAACAAAATGATTTTATTCGCGACTCATGGTTAAGATAATGATGATGGGAATACCGAGGATATAATGTCTCTGAGCAACCACCCCAAGGCATATGGATCTGCAGCAGTTGCAGTTGCATTTGTAGCAGGAGTTCTGTTGACATTGGGTTTCAAGGATTTATATCCTGATTTGGAACGAAGATATCAAAGACGGCGAAAGGGAACTGGAACTGGGACTGGAATCATTGCGTCTGATTCGTCTTCATCTGATCTAAGACCGGTTGGCTCTAACCTACCTCCGCTAAGGCTAGAAGACCGTACTCGGAAATCAGTTGTCGGATTACCGAAACCTTTGATTCCAGAAGGAATAGAAGGATGTATTGGAAATACACCATTATTCAAAATCAAGAGTCTTTCTGATGCAACAGGATGCACTATTCTTGCAAAAGCGGAGTTCTTGAATGGAGGAGGAGGAAGTCCCAAAGATAGAGTAGCATTGAATATGATTATGATGGCAGAAGAGGAAGGATTCCTGAAACCTGGCCGAGGTGACACTATTTATGAAGGCACGGTTGGATCAACTGGGATTTCACTTGCAACTTTAGCACGTGCCAGAGGTTATAAAGCATATATATGTATGCCCAATGACCAGAGCACAGAGAAGTCGGATCTTCTGCATCATTTGGGAGCTACAGTTGAAAGAGTCACCCCAGCACCCATCACTTCCACCGAGCATTTCGTCAACCTGGCAAGACGTAGAGCAAAGGAACACACAGCCTCTAAAACAGATTCTAGTAGAGGATTCTTTGCTGATCAATTCGAGTCTCGTGCAAATTACCGGGCACATTTTCAATCTACAGGACCTGAGATTTATGCCCAGACAGGAGGCGATGTAAGCAACCAAACCTCCAGAATCTCACACACGATTTAGCTAACCACGTTTAGATTGATGCATTTGTGGCCGGTGCAGGGACAGGAGGAACCATCTCAGGCGTAGCACTCTACTTAAAACAAGAGCAACTTATGGGACAGGATCTCAAAGTCGTGCTTGCAGATCCAGAGGGAAGTGGCCTTTACAATAAAGTCAAACATGGCGTCATGTTCTCTTCAACCGAGAAAGAAGGTACAAGACGTCGGCAACAGGTTGATACTATCGTCGAAGGGATTGGAATCAATCGGCTAACAGAAAACTTCGAAGCGGGGCGAGAAATCATCGATGATGCCGTAAAGGTGACAGACTTGCAAGCACTCAAAATGGCGAGGTGGTTGGTAGAGAAGGATGGTATTTTTGTTGGGAGTAGCAGTGCTGTCAATTGTGTGGCAGCTGTAGCGACAGCATTAAAATTAGAGAAGGGGAGTACGGTTGTTACTATTCTTTGTGATAGCGGAACGAGGCATTTGAGTAAATTTTGGAAGAAGGTGGGAGAATTGGGCTTGGAGGAGGAACATGATACCCAAGATCTGCTGGCTCTCTTACGTCTCCGACCAACCGGGGAATAAAAACGTTGATGAGCTCATCGAGCCTTCACTCTTTGCACGCAAAGGTATGACAGTTGGGTTTCACGAGCTAAAAGGTCATTCGTACATATTCAACTTAAGTCACGCAATCAGCCTACTTCTAATTCTGTGATACAACTTTGGAGCATACGATAGACCTTTGTTGCTCGACTTCGTTCGAAGAAGCCTACTCGGTCTTTGCTTCTCGCATCTAGGCAACAAGGGAACGAACGAACTTAAACCTGAGAGTGGTCACATTTAATGGAATTCTTAAAGTATTTGACTTGAACTATATTGTTTGTGCGAATCAGTTCGTATCGATTCATGTTTTTGGGAACAACTTGGATTCTTCATAAGTAAAAGAACAATATGCAAACGACACTACCTTTGGCACCCTCCTATGTAGGAATAAATTGATAGAAGCAGAACAGAAAATGACGATTATAAAGCGGGTCCAATTAGCGACCACAACGGTCTATTGTTGAAAATACTTTCTTTTCTTACCAGATCTTTGTTTCTACTCCACCATAGCCACCTGGGAGAAGAGTGAAATAGAGAAGTTGAGTAGACCTACCGCAAGTGCTCTTCATATAGTTTTGGATAAATCAGATGTTGAGGCGTGTGCTACTTTACCTGAGCCAAGGTCGACGCAGTTGCTAATCTTGAATACTTCACCGTCGGCCGGTATGATTTCGATGGCGGCACCACCAGTACAAACGTGCGATCGATTATTGTATACGGCAAATTACTCTCATGCCCCTTAGATTCTATTCTTATTCAAAATCATATTATAGAATCTACCTTCCTATCACCCACCATAGAATTTAAGGGGCATGAAAGTAAAAGAAGTTTGAATTTTAAGGCATGGGAGTAATTTGCCGTATTTAATAAGATCAAAAATATGATACCAACATTTATTGAGATCAAAAACCCAACAGGTCCTGCTATAAGACTATTTAATCCTTCCGTTACCTCAATTGGGGTGTGTCGCTAAATTCTACGTCAAAGGATGGCGAGACTAGACCATGAGATTGGAGATACTGGTCAACAAGTGCTATCCCCGTCAAGATGATAGACGCAAGCTCTGAAATCTGGGCCATATCGTTTCGAGGTGATTCAAGCAAGGCGACGCGGTTGCATTCTATATATATATTCCAGTCCGAGATTATGATGAATATGCGTTAAGCTCAAGAACAATATTTGTCACAGGAACAGTGCGAAAAAATGACAGATTTTGGAGACTACAAATCTACTTGTGAGAGGGAAAATATGTTCTTGTTGATATACCAATACTTGCCAACTGTTTGTCTTAAAAGCAGCAGGTTTACATTGATCCGCTACCAATCTCAACATTACCGTTAGACCCAGCTATCTGGCTGTACTTTGCTTCTTCTCAACCAACAATCTGCAAGAAAGAGATAATATGAAAATCTAATTGAAAGAGAATTCTTTCTACGCCGCGCAGCCACTGCAAATGCTGAATGCTATTTTGCGAGGGTGCAGAGAAGATATGCAAAGCATTTCTTCTGCAAGGCCTCCAGCGAATGAAAGCTCAATCATAAATTAGTTTTGTTCGAGTCCAACCTTTACTTCCCAGACCGCTTCTATAATACCTAAGTTACTTCCCTCTGGAGTCCATGCCTTTGGCTTCCCAAAACGGGGATCGGCAGCTTGGAACAAGGTAGCCCAATCATCGGCATCGCGCTCGCGAGAGTTAAATAGAGAAAGCATGATCATATCCATATCCCTGTTCTACTGTTAGATTTTGGATGAAAAAATTGCAAGTCCAGATTGAACAGGTCAAGAAACCGAGTTGTAAACATACCTCGCAGCTTGTTCTTTAAGTAAGGGTACTGTTCCAGGCTCTGGGAGCAGATAGTCGTAGCAAACGACCCGAGCACCGGGTTTCAACTGTGGAATCAATGCTCGTAGTATCTTGATGCAGTGAGCCTCCGGCCAATCATGAAAGATCTGGCTGAATAGATATGCGTCGGCTTGAACAGTTTGATCGGTGAAGAAATCCTGTCCAATGATTTCGATCCTATCTTTTACATTCTTTGGTAAAGTTTCTTGGATCCCCTCAACAACGTCCGGCAAGTCTTGAAGAACAACTTTTAAGTTGGGATAGGATTGTGCCAGTTCGATAGAGATGTGACCTTGTGCTCCTCCAACGTCGACAACTTTGGTGACAGTATTCCAGGGATAGTTCTTGACCAAAAAAGATGCTTGGGATGATACTGATACACCGCTGCTAAAACATATCATAGCTTCGGCCATACGACGGGACATTTTTGAACGACTTGCGTGATATTCGAAAAGACCCTGGTCAGTTTTTTGATAATGACTCCAGCCCTGGAGTAGTTAGTATAACTGGCCAACCTTGTGATTGAGAGAATTTACTGTCTTAGCAACATCTTCAGTCTCTCCATGATCTCTGATAGCATCAAGCGTCTAATGCTGTTAATGATAATAGTAAATGCATGAGACTTGGAGTTTTTCCTACATGAGCAAAAGCTTGCCAGCACTCATCGAACATGAAACCAAGGCCTGACCGCGCCATAGGATTATCAACTAGAACCCTAGACGCTGCAGAATGAGCCACAAAACCATTCCGCGGTTCTACAAAACAGCGATTCCAGACCATAGCGAAACGTAAAATTCTTTGCAAGTTGATGACACCCAGTCCACACTTTGCAGAGAGGTCTTTATATGAAATTTCTCCATTTATGGGTACTTTGGAGGCAATATCATATCGGTATATTGCTTGGAGGCTCACCCCGTTGTACTAATGAAATTGTAATTAGTCATACTTCTGTAAAATCCTCAAAATAACTAGAGTCAAGACTTACTACTGGTCGAAGAGTGACAGCTGGGCCCTGAAGTAGATCAAGGAGCTCAAGGCTAGAAGTCTTGGCCGTTTCTAAGGCCTTTTGAGCTTCCTCGTCCAGCCCAAAGTCTACAGGGCCATTTTCGTGAAAGGATGGAGCTGGTAGACCATGGTCTTTGAGATAGGTGTCAACTGTGTCGGTTGATGCTTGGATTTGGGCCGCCAACGCCGATAGTCTTGAACAGTTGCTCATATTTCAATTTATCACCCAGAAGAATTGATGATATATAGACGCAAGAATCTTTTCAAAGAAAGCTATAACCTCGATAATATGGCGACCGACCGGACAAGTCGTTTCTCTTATCGGTCACTCGATAATCAATCCATGACAGGTCACAGCTTTGATTAAATTGATTTATACCTAGGTGGACACGTTATAGTATATTTGCAGTAGCTCATGTTAGACTCGCATGATTGGCTATCCACGTGCTCCGCCTTCTTCAGTTGAGCTAGGCAGCTCATTCCGTCTTCCAAAACTACCATAATTCGCATTTATTGTTTACTGATCCAACGATTAGCATTCGTTATCAGAGTGATAAGACTTCATTATAGCATGACGAGCGTGACGAGAAATCGCGTTTTCGCGGGGCCCACATAGTAGAGATACCCCGCAAGTAGATCTGGTCGCGATCGACAGAAAAAGGAACCGAGCACCACATCATTCGCTTTATTGACGAGAGATTTAGACTAGAATCGAAAAGGTTCAAAACTTTAATGGCTGGTTCCAATTGTTGTGACGATGGCGAGAAAATCCAGACACTAATTCATACTATGTCGCTACACACTTCGCAAACATGCATAGAGTTCTATTGTTTTCCTCCTGCATATTGATATTATTCCCACTTGCGATGTCTCCAAGATTCGTAGTCACGGAACCTATTCAAACACGTATCTTGTTGCTAATTGCTCATCTGAGAATCAAATCCCTCAACGCATCCAAACAAAAGTTGACTCAACAAGCTCGATGTCTCAATTGTGTCCCGAGTTATGCCATTAGACCAGAAAGGTCGACCCAGTTCGACTGATAGATAATGCATTCGTTGATAGAGTTGTGGCACAAATCCCAAGTTCAAACGTCTTGATGTATTTTTCACTAGCAGATGCTGATACCGTCTTGGGAATCCTGGAATACCACACCATTGACTCCCAAGTTCGAGTTGAAAGTGAGATATAGTAGAATGCTACTTCCACGGCACTTGCACGGTCGTAAAGATTTAAATTCGTTGCAGAATGAACATTTTAGGATATCGAAATGTACAAAAAGCCAAAGAGTGAGGACTGAAGTACAACGCGCGAAGCAATGAAAAGGATATGTATGTTCTACACCAAACTCTCCGAGATTGGACCCGGACTTAATAAGGAAGTTCATCTTAACTTTCGTCCAGCAGTGGCAGATCAGTACATCCGCTACTTTTGCAACCCAAAGCCTTGCGGCGAATATTATTGCTGTGCCGCGCTTGTTCGAAAGGTTTGTTACTAATCCCACTTAACAACACTGTGTGTTTGATTCTGCACTAGTCACAGTGAGTATGAGCACCAGTGATTTTGCACGCCTGTTCCACATCAATAGATTTTATAACTAGATTGAGATCAGAGCTGGAGCTAGGGTTCAAATCCGATGCATATGTGGGATGTTTTTGACTTGTCCTCTGCTGCTCCGACTGACAGCCTTTTATTACAGAGTATCTCTGAAGTTTCTTTCGCGGGATTATAATTCTGTTCTCAAGAGTTTGTGTAAAAGCTCTGCCAATAGACGATATCAAGCTTTTGGTTGAAGCTGCACAGACGGATTATCTGATGGCTCACAAATCTCTATGATCGGATTATCGATAGCTTAACGGTAGCTCGAATATCCTTCGAGCAGGAATAGATGTATTGTAAATTCGTTGATATTCTTAATTAAGCGAAACATCATGGCGCTCCTCTAAATTGATCAATAAATTGATTCGCCAGAGTTCTTCTTCTTCCGACTTCTCCGCCCGATTGACCATCTGACCCGGTAGCAGCCGCTGTATTTTCTCCTTCTAATCTCCTCCTCATTCCTTCAAACCCTTCACTTCTCTTTCTGGCCTGAACGCCTACCATCCAACCCGGTAACCTCCATCGCGTGAGAGCTGTAGGTAGCACATCGTTTCGCCAGCAATAACCAATAATCCAGCCGACCATAGCAGATATCAGCGAGCCTGGGAATTGTGAAAGACCCAGTTGAATAGCGGGAAGATATATATATGATTTATCCGAGAATGTAACGCCCACAAAGTTCTCCTCAGTCATAGGTGCAGAGGTAGCTGCAACTTTGTATTTGTATTGATGCGGAATAACGGCATGATATTGGGCTAAGATAGCAAATATAAGAGCCGTTGGTCCTGCGGGAAGATAATTTATCGCGTAGAGGGAAAGGGGTCGTAGAAGGATCAGTAAGATTGGCGATATTATCGATGTGAAGCAGAACGATAATATCAGGAAAGACTAGAAGTATATTTTCAGCAAATATTCACGGTGAATTGAAGAATGAACAACTCACGGCAAATCTACGAGATCCCCATAATCTTTCCACCACTCTCATATTATAGTATGTTATCGCGCCAAAAAATACTTCTGTCGAATTGGTATAGCATAATTGATAACTGAACATCCGCCATAGTTGATGATATCGTAGCAGATGAGGATCTGCTTGTATATAGAAAAAATGCTTTGAATCTGTGATGCTGGCGAGGAGTGAGGTTATGATAACGCCATAGACAAGGCTGCGCGTTACGGGCACATCTGTAAAACCGGTAGAGAGCATAGCGACGTTCAAATTGGAACCTCGAAGTTCTTGATAGTGTTCCACTTAAATTGCTGATTGTGTCGCAATTCGGTCGTTGAACATCGAATTCGAACAATGAATGCACTGAAGTTTGAAAGCAGATGCCAGATTGGCCTTTTCAGCCTTGTGACGATGAAAGGATTAAAGTGGAGTGGCCTTGGTTGCAGTATCCACCAATTTATACAGGGGTGACTCGTGGCATTTACAATCACTAATTACACCCCTTCGCTTCCTTTGACTGCCCCCAAATCGAACACCATGATCGCCCTCGGTAAGTTCTGCTAGTTATAGAAAGTCCGCACATCAAAATAAGTTCGAATTGGTCGTGGAATTCTTGATATTTGATACGAACTCAACATGCGGAGAGCTTGATTATATACCTCCAGGTAGGAGAGAGCTAACTCGTATCCCACAGCTCTTTAGATTCTCACAAAAGCTCAATATATTATATGATCTAGGGATGGAACTGTTGCTATTCTATATGACAGATGTATCATCAAACACCAGATGAATTGTACCTTCAAATTGTTCTCACAAGCTCGCCGTTTATGAAAGCGTCTATCTCGAGCAAAGGCACACTATTCTGCACAAATGGAAAACAGAGCGCTCTTCAGCTTAAGAAGTGGGTTTATTCTATAAATGTCGGCGCTTTAAATATGATAGCGTCCAAATGAGCAGTCTCTGGACTCTTTTGTCAGTGATCACGGCGATTTCCATGTCATGATCTCTTGTGATTCAAGTAATTGCATGGTCGCCTGATGCATACCCAATATCACTCACTTCCAGTCAAACAAAGAGTAGATCGAAATTAAAAACTCTTCCCAATCCATTTTTCATTGATACTCACTTGCTGGAATACCCTCAGTTCTATCCTCAGTTACATCTTCGAAATGGTTTCCTGAAGAGCTGAAGTGTACTGAGGTCCTTGCGCATCGGTCACCAGGATTCTGTTAGTTCTATGGGTTGCCTTTTTCTTCTGGCGTTTTGCATCCGTGAGTGGAGAGACTGTGGTCGAAATTCCTCCCGGAAGCTTGGGATTCTTTTCATCAGCGACTTCAGAGTTTTCTGTGAGCTTCTGTCGTTTGTTTGACTCTCTCTCTCTCTCTCTGATGGAGATGATGTTGGTGAAGTCGGTGGAAGCCTGGTTGCTGGTTTTGGAACTTGTTCGCCGCTAGACTCTTTAGTAGATGATGTATCGACGCAAGCAGTTCTTTTTGGCACAGAAATTTTAGCCTCAGAGGTCTTGCCGCCCAAGTTCTGTGGTCGCACAGCAAGGCAATTTTTACACTTT
Source organism: Botrytis medusae (assembly GCA_019395255.1). Taxonomy (NCBI): domain Eukaryota; kingdom Fungi; phylum Ascomycota; class Leotiomycetes; order Helotiales; family Sclerotiniaceae; genus Botrytis; species Botrytis medusae. Next base: position 95,184 of record JAHXJL010000032.1, on the reverse strand, counting down.
GACTTTGGCGATACAGTTGAATCATTGGCTTCGACTTGAGCGTTCTTCGGTGTTTCTCCCGCGGCGGGTAGTTTGTGCTTCAAATAATTGGACACCCTCTTCCACTTGGGCTTCTCTCCTGGAAACTCAGCCAACTCGTCGGCAACTGCGAAAATATCAGTATCTTCACTCAATTGATTAAGCAAGAAGTACAAACAAAGTGTCTCCCAGGTCCGTCCAATATTTCTCCCCATCTGGTATATTCTCGAACGTGCTCAATTCGACCCGATCATGGCTTTCAGTTAAAATTTCTAGGACTTGTTGTTTAACATAGCCGTAGCTGATTGTTTTGGTGAGCATCAAATCGTAAACACTTTTGTAGACTTCCATTGTGATAAATCAATACTCGATCTATGAGTTTGCAATTACAAGGTTGAATTGTTGAATGTGAAAGTTTGGGAAGTTCTGTAGTGCGCAAAATAAAAATTTAGTCTCGGGTCATCAATTCATTTATGAAGATTAAAGAGTTGAATTCAAATGTTCAGACGGGCACATAGAAGCTTGCAGGAGAGCTGTTCCGACCACAAATCTTGCTTCTCCTCGCCCTTTGCGTTCATTCAAAGAAGAAAAAGAGGCAACAGGCAGAATGGTAACGATCTTTTGACTGGAGTTGCTTTGATATGAAATTCTAATTGTGCAACTCCGACTAACGATTCGTGGATATTACCTTCATGAATCATGATGAATGAAGAACTCCACCAAACAAAAATGATTACAATGTAGCGGTCGAAAAACTGCACTAAGTCGACTCGATGAGGTGTCTGATTAAGGATCTGATCACCGGTGAGTATGTATCTATATAGGCGGATGGTTTCTCTTTTGGAATTTCAAGAGGAAATGAACGCAAGAGTCTATGCAAGCATATTTATATCAGATGCCAGAACAATAACATTGTGAGAGAAGGCCTGTGATTTCTTTAATGGGATACTGTGGCTAGTCTAATGTTTACTTTTTGAGCAGCCGATGCGATCCTACGACTCTATTTTATACACACTTGAATACCTATCAAACCACGCTACAGAGCTATGGTAACATCTGGACTCATAAAAAGCGTCACCTATCTCATGATATCTACCTAGAACTAAACAATTCAGTAATCCCAGCGTATCATCCTACAACCGATATTATGCAGCACACTTCATCCATTGAAATGATCGCTCATTCGCATCTCATCTACCAAATCCCCATTTGATCCACCGACCAACGAAATCTCTCGCCCAAGAACTTTCAAGAAGTCCACCCAAAAGTACTCCTGTACCCACAAGGCCCAAATAATGCCATACACTAAGCTCAATCTGCGACAATACTACCTTCGACATCCACGAACTATTCCTCGGTGTAGCGACAGAAGATGGCATATTACACTTCTTTTCAAGCCTCGGTTCAGAGGAACGACATCTCTTCTTAGCCAACCATATTGGTTCCGGATACGGTTCTTTTCCAACTATATTATCACTTGAGCTTCCAACATCACATCTTCGTCATCTCAGACACTTACACAAATCTTCTCAGGTCCAGAGACTTACTTCTTCGACTTTTTGTTCTATCGAAGCTCTTTCGAGGCGACTTCCATGTTCAATGTAAACGAAGAATGTTTTTCGAATGTACCTTTCAGAATACTTAAATGGTGAGCGGGTGCTTTTATCTCAAAGCACTTTGAGGTAGATTTGTACATCCATTATGAAGAAATATTAGGCAGTCTATTGATACACTTATAAATGGTTTAATTTATGGATAGTAATATATTGAGGAGGGTGTATGGTTGTTGATTTTGTTATCATCAGGAGAAGGCAAACCTGCGGAAAGTGCATGATACTATGATATTAGCATGGATAGATTTGAGCTGTACCTGCATATTTGAGTGAGGTCCGCCCTTCCCCAATCAAGGGAAACAATTTCAAAGATATTGACCTTGAAGGTAGAGCCAGAGCAGAAAAGTCTCATGTCATGCACAAAAGTTTTCACCTTGACATTACTCACATCGTTATGAGCATTGTCAAAACAGAAGGGTTAAATAAACTCCGAGATATTCAATGCTACAAGGTAAACTAACGACAATTACTCCAGGTAAAGGGATAATATCAGTAACCGAAGCGAGGTCGCCAACACCAAGCAAGGCAATGCACAGCCCTTCCAAACCTCACCTCACAGCAACCTCCTGGCCTCATCAAATACGGACGAGTCCAGGAAATTACATTCAAAATTGAATTTGTACCATGCGTCAAAGAAAGCAAGTGAAAGCATACGAATAAATGACTATTAAAAACTATTTTGTAGATAGAAGTAAGTAAGTGAATGAATGAACTCGAAAAAAGCTAGATCCCAAGAAAAGAGTTTCCACGTTCGAACAAATTGACTCAAACCCATGCCCGCGCCGAAAAAGGAAAAAAACAAAAGTGCCAAATTAACATTTTTGTTACAGAAAATTGGACAATTTGATACTGAATCATTTTGAAATTAGGATTTTACCGATACGCTCTCTTCCAAATGTTCGAAACTGTATCCATTAGAATGTCCGATGTTGACTTTAACCCCAACGCCATTAATTTCGTCGTTGCGGGGCCATTCTGCTTCTTCAAATCGCTCGTGCTGATGATGCCCATGATGCACATGATGATCCCTATATGTATCGTGATCGTGATGTTTAAATTGTTCCTCTTTCGTAATGTTATCTTCACGCTCATTGACATCCTCTGCAGCGATATCACCTTCCATCTGCACCTCCACACCAGAAACATCAACTCCAATATCTGCACCGACATCGGCATTCACTTCCACAGCTTCAATACCGTTCCCGTAGTTTACCGTATTTCTCCTAGCTTGTGCCTGTGCTTCTTCTTCTGCGGTGGCCTGCTCAATCCATGGTAACAACTTCGACTCAATTTTACTCTCGATATATCCATTCCCGTTTTGTTTGTTTGGGCTACTACTCATCACTACATCCGACCAAGGCATCTCATTCGCATGTCTATCCGTTATGTTGTCCCTAACATTCACACCATTGACATCAATATCATCATCATTCCATGCGCTCTGCGTTTGTTTCTCCTCCTGTGTATCATTGGACCAAGCGTGTTTATTGGAAGGTTCAATATGCGTACTTATGTCTGGCCAAGCCAACCCCTTATTTTCCTCACTTTGTTCCCAGGGAGTACTGGCCGGCACGGAATAATTTGCCCACGCTGGGTCCGCATCGAAGGATTCATTGGCATCGACAGTGTTGACTGGTATATGGCCATAATACTGGGTGCTCACATCCCCATAAACTCCCATGTTAACCCCTGCAGGATTGTTAAGAAAATTATCGATCTGATCCGTATGATCAGTTTCGTTTACTAGTGTAGATTCGCTGTCAATAGTTGCATGAGAAACGAAACTAATGTTTTCATTGGACATGCTGTAATGCTGAGCAGGGTATGTATAGCCCGTTGTATCGAAGGGAGATTGAAGACTGGCTGTGTGCGGAGGGGTAGCAAGGCCTTGGACAAAGGAGTCGAGAAGATTAGGTTGCTGGAGATGAAGAGGTGATTCAGGCCAGGAATTATAGTGTTCAAGGTTGGGAATATTCTGATGAGGATGTGGCGGTGGTGACATGCACATGTGGCGTGGTGGAGCGGGGTCGACATATCGCCAGGTGGTGTCATTTCCCTCTCCAATACGAGCTTTATGAAATGTCCAGATGAGAATGGCTCGACGGATAAATGGCATTCGTTCACCGGCTGAAGACTGTAGTTCTTGATACATTGAGATTTGATCAACGTATTCTCGAATGGAGTTTGAAGAACGACTTAATCCATTCCCACCATACGATTGTGGAAGACATTTCTTTTCAATCTCAAAATGAAGGTTCATGAGCTGTGTGAATGTGTATGCCCAAGTCTCAGCAGGTATGGCGACTTTGATTCGGGTCTCGCTATCAGACATTCCAAGGACAGTCATCGGCAACGCCGTGCCTTCCAAAACAGGATCTCTGGTAGGGTCACCGTATAGATCAGCGGGTTTAATTAAGCTCGTCACAGACTGCCATTTGGATCCAGCAAAATCCTTGCCGGGTATGGACACCTCCAATCGAGTCAACAACTCACTATTATCCGGAGCGTGAGTTTTCATCAGATCCAACGACACATCCATATGAATGATATCACAGTTCAGATCGTTAGTAGAATGTAATTGTGCCAAATGAGGGAACTTTTGTCGCCAGTGAAGAATTGATTCAAGACTTCCATGGATCTTCGATGACGACAAACCCGAGTATCTATGAAGTACTAGACCGTCTCTTCGGAGATCTTGTTCTGTTTTCATGACCCCATTTCGCTCATTTGGTACAGCAAATGGTGTCATGAGTAACCAAAATGCAGCAGGCCTCATAGGATGATGGTTGCTGAGTATTATTTGATTGAGTCCATCGTATTGATCGTGGCGTTTACTGGGCAGCCGACCTTGCGAGAGTGCTATAAGTGTAGGGTCCTTCTTAAACGAATCCTCAAAACCATTCTTGGGTCCCTTATTGGGAGGAAAAAGCCGTTGATCTGAGAAGCATTAGACTATATTTTAGATAGCTCGCTGTGGACTTCTTACATAGCGCAGGATGAGGGGTCAGGAACCCTTTTAAAACCTGAATGTGACTAGAGACCTGCTTCCTTGTACGCATCATTGTTGGATCTGGACGTTGACCCGGAGGAAGCGTGTTCTTGTATGCGATCCAAAGATATTCTTTGATGAGCTCATTCCGACCATGAGGTTTGCCCCTGAAGGAAAATTTTCGTCTTCCCATAAAAGGGATAGCAAGGAGAGCTTAGAATTTGTCAGTTGCTATTCCATATTGATGACGCTAACTCTACTAACCATCAAGAAATGCATCCTCAAGAACAACCGGCCACTTCGAGTCACCTTGTGTGTTTCCATCCCGATTTGCTCGAGCTCGGTATGCTTGATACTGAGGTGAATCAACTATAGGGTTGCGGTTACTATGTCTATTAAAACGTTGTTGCCGATTGTGCCGCTTTCGAAGTTCTAAGGTATTGGCGGCGGGCAGACGCAGAGGCTGCGACGGCAGAGTAGGCACAGAATACATTGACCTTTCTTGGCCTCTCATGTTATGTCTCTTATTATCATGATATGTACCTTCCGACGCCAGGTCGTGAAGCTGAGCGTTACCTGCAGAATCCGACAGAGGCTCTTTGAGCCGTGATAGCCTACTGGAATCGTCTAGTTGAAGCTGTTGCGACGTGTATCCTGATGGCAAAATCTTACGACGATCTTCCATCGACTAGATGGCGTAATCTAGGCTCGAGAATGCTTTGACGGGTTCGAAATTCCAGTCAGTGAAGCATTTGCACCCGAATTCAAGGTAAGCTGTGTAGGAAAAATGCGTATTTGCTCGACGAAGAATCAAGATTACAATTAAAAATGTTTGGAGGAATGGTAGCGGAAAGCTTAGAACGAAGTTGCACAAGGGAATGTCAACAGATCAAAAATGAAGTAGGAGATGCCCTGACGGCTTATTAAGGAAACGAAGTAGATTGAATGTATATAGCTAGGATGCAGGGCTGTTTCGATGGGGATCAGCCAATTCTACCTTCATTGATAGCTCAGGTAAACGTTTGCAAACGCCACAAAGCTTACAGAGCTCAAAGACCAAAATAGCCCCACCTCTGATCTCACAGACGTAAGGAAATCAGGTTGCGGGGAAAGTCACAACAACGCGAGGAATGCTTCATTTGCGCGAGCATGTAATTTCCTCAGTACCAATATTTCTAGAGCTTACGAGCATAGTTGTGATGAACAATCCAAGCACAATAGAAAATGGGAGGTAAATAACCATTACATACGATGATGGCAATACCCATCTTCGTATGGCGCACGTCAAGGGCGGAGAGAACTTGATGAGATGACGAAATCATCTTAAAAAGCTGCTTTAAACTTACTGCAACAAACAATGCCTGTCGTGCTAAATAGCGGACCACCAATATTTAGATTTGAAAAAATGGTTTCCCTTCCATTCAACTATGAAAGGGTTTCAATATAGGGTTACCTGTGCAGGGGTGCCATTGAACTGTTTGTGTGTAGCTTCGGCAAGGGAGATGGACGCTTGCCAATTTGGCGAACAATATATCCAGGGAATTTGATCTTAGTAGAATATTCGAATTATTGATAAATACCTACAATAAGTTTCCTCAATCCAGATCCGCATCGTTGCCTTCAATATTGAATTTTTTGCGGCCTCCCCCAGTAAGATTTTGTAAGGCAACTTTGTTGACTTGAGATCCAACTTTCTTCTGCATTTTTTCAATCTCTTCTTCTGCGTCAACAGTTTCTTCGGAAGCAAAGTCAATTACCAGACGACGGCCAAGAAGATGAGTATCTTTGAGGGCCTCTAGTGCATTCTCCGCTTCACGAGCCGTAATGAAATCTGCAAAAGCGAAACCACGTGTTGAGTGATCGAATTTCTTGGGCATGCGCACCGATCGGAGCTGCCCATAGGTACCGAATAGTTTTCGAATATCCGATTTGGAAGCTTCGAACGGTAAATTCTTAACAATGAGTTTCGTACGCTTGCCTGCCAACTTCTTAACTCTGTCTTCTTTCCTTTTCTCCTCAGCAGCATCAGCTCCTTTATGAGATGCCTTAACCAGTAGTTTATGATTGTCAAGTGTGTATCCATCCATTGCCTTGATTGCCGCCTGTGCTTGGGATTTGGTCCTGAACTCGATGAAGCCAAAACCCATACTAAGAACTTGGCCAGGTTTCTTTGGATCCGTCTTTGTATTAACGCGTGCCGATAAAAAGCCATCAAGGGGTTTGAAAATTTCCGTGAGACGTTGACTGGTAGTGCTGAAGTTAAGATTACGGACGAATAAGGTAGTTGTATCCACATTTTCAACGCCACTATCTCTTTCGAGCAGATCAGATGTTGATAATTTGGGATCTGCTGCGTTGTCCGCATTCCTGTTGATTGTTGCCACTGGTTGAGCAGGTGGAGGCCCTGTGAAAAGGTCCTTGGGCGCCTTTTCTAGGAAAAGTACAGTATCCTTCATACGTCGATACGCAAGGCTTGCAAATGCCGCTCTTGCGTGTGTTGGCTGTGCGAATTCAACAATTGCGATCGTACCAGTCGGGGGCATAAGAACACGAATAACCTGCCCAAATTCTTCGAACATCTTCCGAAGTTCTTCCAGAGTCATGCCATAGGTAAAGTTTTTGACTAAAATGGCTGTATCACCACGCTCACGTTTCTTGAACGCATCAAGATCAACTCCATTGCTCGCAAAGTACGATTTAGTTTCTTGGATGACCGAAGTCTCAGCAATGGCCTGCTTGACTCCAGCATCTGCCGAAGTTGGGTCAAGAAGCTCGGATTTCGATACCCCCAAACGTTCAGCCACCGATGAATTGACTGCATCTTGATTCATATACAAAGAGTTCCAATTGAATGTGCTCGAGGAAGAATCGGCTTTTTTTTTGAGAAGTCTTTGCTTCTTCAAGGGAAGCTTTGCTATTGCAAATTCGTCGAGTTTGTTGTCTCGTTTAGCTGCAGCAGGTAATATGTGCAGTAACCTTCCTTGGAAAGGCTCGCCATCGACATTGTGATATGCTTCAGCAGCAGCATTCGGATCTGTGTATTGAACGAGAACAAATCCTTTACTGGCACCTTTGGCGTCTACTGGCAAGTGTATCTAAACGTTTGGTCAGTGAGCTCTACTAAAACAAATCAAAACAGACACAAAAAGGCTGACGGTAGCTTTCAGAAAACACGAAGCATCTACTAAAATATTCGTCCAGTTCACATCACATGCTTTAAAGCATAAGCTGTCCCTATCTGGATATTCATCATGAAGCTGGGAGGAAAAGAAATATGCCAATAAGTTTTCATGCTTACCTCTTCTAGAGTTCCGTACTGTTCAAAGTGCTTCCGCAGGTCATCCTCTGTTGCACTATATGGTAAATTTCGCACAAACAGTCGTCCACTAGCTTTGATCGTTTCAAGTGTCGCATCCAGTTCCGAAGGTGAATTCTCTGCCTGTTCTTCAACAGCTTCTGCTTCGTCGACTGCCATATCTTCAACTGCCGTATTGGGTTCTGTTTCTCCTGCAACCACCTCTTGAACATCCTTGACGTCCAAGTCTTGTGTTTTGGGTATAATATCTTCCGGATCTACTATATCTAATAGACGATTCGTATGACTCCTCAACCAATCATCATCTGTGGCTTCGACGTCATTGGAAGGTGCATCGACCATCGCCTCATCCGCTTGGTTGGAACTGTCGGCAACAACAGTTGAAGGAATTGGTGTAACAGGCGCTTTCGATCCGATAGAGTTTGCAGGAGCCTTCTTAGCCTTACTAGGTACGGACTGATATTCGTCGTCGCTTTCCTCCTCTGGTACTTCAATAGCCTGTAACTTGGTTGGCGGTTCCTCCATATCAGCATCCATGGTTCCGGCTTTCCACATGTTCGCGTTCGATTTCGAGGCCGGTTGCATGACCTCCATAAATTCCTGTAGCTTGGGGTCTGCAATATCGACATCGCTTCGTTTTCGCTTCGTTCCAGTATTCAGGCTCTCAGAGGCCTTTGCATCCGCCTCCTGCTTCAGCTGCCGCAGCTTGTTGTTTTCCCGTTCTTGTTCACGTTGTGCTTTTCTCGATATAGGTAAAGATGCATCCGATATCTTTCATGATCTCAGTATAAGTTTTCTCAAAATTTGATATCTTTTTCAAGATCACTTACAGGTCTAGCAATTTCCACGCCTATTCTTGACATTCGAACAAACGATTTGTTAAAATATTTGACTGCTTTTACAGCCTCTTCCGGTGTTTTGTACCCAATGTAACCAATTCTTCGGTGAGAGATCAACTTTGCATCTGTAATTTCTTGCTTCGCACCAAAATGCGTTTTGAACTCATCCTCAGTGATATTTGGAGGAAGTCCCTTGATGAATATACGAGAAGAAGCCATGCTGAATTGTGGATATTGTGAGTAGTTGTGTTCGTCGTAATTTATCAGCACATTGATGTATGTTGATGCGATGGAGTATAACAGCGCAGAGTTACGTTCTCTTGGGTAAGAAATGAGATTGTTCAATTAACAAAATATTTTTTTCCTAGGAAGGATATCCGCAGCGGAGCTTACTCTAGCATATTTTTTCTTAGCCTTGAGCTTAATTGTGAGGCGCCGCAAAGCGATCCGTGCTCACGTTTCGATGCAAGAAAGTCCGCAACGGAAATCTAGACATACAACCAGTATACGGTAGGGACGAAGAAGGGACGACGTATGTATTGATAAGATGTAGATGTAGCCATCATCAGTATAGTAGGGTCTAATGGATTGAATTATACGACACTTATACCTATACATCAACATTTGTCGTCTACCTTTAACATCTGATATTATGTCCTCACCATCTACCAGATCTTGTCAATAGATTACTGCTACCTAGTCTTTGGATCGCTGCATTACCTACTCACCTGCATTGCAAAACTTCGGCTAAATTATCAGCCTTTCTCTCTTCCTCCTTTCTCCACAACTTCCGTTTGTATTCTAGAAGAGACAATTCCGAATTTCGATAACTCTACAAGCATTGCAATTACACATTCAGAAACTCAGATCAACACGCATAACACCCAAATAAACATAATGGCAAGCCCTCAACAACCAGCTGAAGAGCACCTGGCAGGTATGTATAAGTCCCGACTTTTCAAAACTCCTGTTCAGCTGCTCAAGGCTTTTTGGTAGTATGCTAGCTAACCATGATGTATTGCAGCTCAGATCAAGTCGGTCGACATGGTGCGCTCATTATACCCCTTACGATGATCCGCGACGGCAACTAAATATTTAACAGAGCGACGACATGTCAGACGAGGCTGTTGAAGTTTGTATGTCTTGTCCTATCGATGCGATGCCAGCGGACCACAACGGGGGCGGTATGAATATATTCATACGATGCTAATGGAATATACAGGTCGACAAGCTATGGCTAAACATTCGGTTGAGAAAGTAGGATAATTTTTGGTCCGGCCCCCTTTTCATGTGCTAATATGATCTACCACAGGATATCGCACAATATATCAAGAAAGCTGTACGTATTTACAGTTCACGCTGATACAGTGAGCAATGGACGAGGTACTGAATTGCCATATTAGTTTGATGAGAAGCGAGGTCCAACATGGCATTGTATCGTTGGTCGAAATTTTGGGTCATTTGTCACCCATGGTATTTTGCCCTTAAACCTCAATATAGTTGTCTCTCCTATCTGACTTTTTTCGCAGAAACAAAACACTTCATCTACTTCTATCTCGGCCACTGCGCGATTCTCCTCTTCAAGACCCAATAAACGTTTCGTTCTCGGCCATAAAAGGCACGAACAACTCTTACTTTTTTAAGAAAGTTTTCAATGTAACAATGCAGAGGATATAAAAGAGGACAAACAATAATGAGATGAAGCGGTGTTTAGGAAAGGACGTCACAAATTGGCCTGGCGTTTGTTTTTTCGATTATCGGACATGTTATGCTATCTGGAGAAGTTGAATCAGAAATTTCTTACAAATTGTGTATGCAATTTGCGGTGTGTGGCTCTCGTTGATCGCCCAATAAGCAGGCGTAAAGTTCATGCCTGCCAACCGTCAAAACGGTTACATTTCGAACTTCGATGTTTTCCAAGTGAGAAGTGGAGTATATTATCGGTAGGGACATAAGATTTCGTCGAGTGTCATTTGTGTTCTGATAATAGAATGTCTTTCGGGACACTTTAAGCAACCACATCCAACTTCCATTCGAACGCTACAACTCAGATCAATCGACTCAGGCTTTCCTATCATACCCAATTTCCTGTCCCTTTACAAACTCCAAATCCAAAACTTTGCACTTCCAATCCCTGTCTCTGTAGCCTTTCCAAACCCATAAACCCTCGATTACAATCCATATTTCATGTGACTTTGAGAATCGAACTTCCCCTGATCGAAATAAGCGTAAGCGCCTCGTATATCACCCATCCCAAGCAAGACCCAACCAGACACCAACGCAACGCAACCGTTGCAATTCCATCCTCAGCTCCAACCAAGCTCCAACAAAACCCCGGCTCTAAAACTCAGCTGCAACACAATACCGATGCCGGTCCGTCGGTACCGGTCTATCGGTATTCGCTCTGTACTCGCCAGAATATCCCAACGACGGTCCTTGATGCATACATACTGATATAACTCCAATACCCCTAATCTATTTGAACGTATTTGACAGCGATGCATTCGTACTCAATTTGGCTACTTGCTATTAAATACAAATACATGTAGCTACTAGGTAGCTAATTGGTGAGACTAGGTATAGAAATCTACGATGAATATTGCGATATCAGCTCATCATTCCACTTTTCTCTATTTCCTTACAGTTACATCTTACTAGGTCTTCCATAATATCTATCTGCACGCTTACCCATCCCCTCCGTAATCTTCCATCCACCCCCCCACACACACACACACTCTCTCTCTCTCTCTACCAGCGAATTCATTGTCAAGTTGTATTACGAAGCAAGATTTCTTTACGTCACATAAGCACTCACATGTCAACCACTATAGATTATCAAATTTGATCTTTATTCTCATTTTGGTATCCGCTATAAGGATTTGCATCCCGAAATCCACTTATCTCTCTCACACGATATCTCTCTATGGCCTGTGTAATTAATGCTCATAATCATCTGTATCTGTGTTCTTGATCTGTATCTTGTATTTCATCCCCATCTTCAAATGCAATCTCCATATGTGCAGTAACCGCATATCAATCATCCTCCCGTCATTCAGAAACATGCAATTCTCCATCCATTCATCCCCAACCCAATTCCAAAACCAGTCCCAAATGCTGATCCCCATCCGACTAAACTTATATATCCGCATTACGTATTCGCATCCTGGGGCATATCCATAAACCAGGTTACCCAGAAACTCCTTTTGATTCGATGGAGCAAATAGACATCCAGAGATAGACAAAGTATCAGAAGAAAAAAAATCAAGAAAAAAACAAAGAGAAAGAAGACGCCGAATCCATTCCGTGTCCATTCCCAAAGGGTATTTAGTTAAAGCTCCATCCATGGAGAAGGGCAAAAAATATCAAATTTTGTGAAAACAAGAAAGTAAAATGAAACAGAAAATATTCGGTTTTGTCTGCCGTGATAAATGCCCGTGTTACTCCATATGCAGAAAATAGAGAGAAATTGAGAAGCCTGCCGCTTCAATTTCCGTGTATATTGTGTGTGTGTGTGTGTGTGTGTGTGCAGTGAATGGAAAATACAATCGCAGTCAAAGCCGTCATTTTGTGTGGAGAATCATCGTATGTGTAGCGATGTAATGAAAGACCGTTTCAGTTGTGTGGAACAAGAAGTGGAGCAGAGCCATTTTATTCTTCGATGATCCCCTCCAAAATCTGTTTCTTCAAGTCGCTAAGACGCTCATGCATTGCGAGAAGCTTCTCTTCCTCTGAGGGATTCTTGACCTTCGATGTTGCCAATTCATTATGAAGCTTGAGATAGATAGGGTAGAATCTCTTGTAGTTTTCGGCCAAGTCCAATACACCAGGTCTTAATCGGCGGGTACTATCGGTGGATGAGACTGACGAGGCAACACTAGATGACTTCTGGTGACGTTTGTGAATAGGTGATCGATTGTTGCGAGTGTTAGACAAAGTGTGATGATTAGCAGGAGAAGTAGATGTCGATGATCGGTTACCAGAAGATGTATTTCCGAAATCCGATGCATTAGTCGGTGGCGAGGAAGCCAAAGGTGATGATTTCTGTGGGGAGTTTGCTTTGCCTTTGAAGGAATTTGAAGATGATGTCGTAGAATTGGAGCTTGGACGAGATGATTGACTAGCATCTGAGACTCGATGTGAATTGGCAGTATCCTTCTTTATCTTCTTACTCAGAGGTAAGCTCGAATCACTGGAATCCATTTCTTCGTTGCGACCTCGTTTGCTGTTGGCATTTTCCTTCTTGACTGGGGCCTTGGTAACCTGAGGCTTCTTGATTGGAACTTCTTCTTCGTCAGATTCGACGACATACTGGGAAGATAGAGGCTTTGCGGCAGATGCTTTTGGCTTTTCAGCTTCCTTTTTCACAGCCTTCGACTTCATGGTGGCTGCTACTGTTTTTGGAGGATTCTTGGAAAGTAATCTTTTGGCCTGAGCTTCTTTTTCGCTGAGTTTTTTGGGCTTAGTGGTTGGTGGTCCTGAAGCTGATCTGGTTGTAGCCTCAGTCTTCACCTTTGATGTCATTTTATCGCCAAATACATCTTCCTCGTCGTTGGATTTTAATTTTGCGGCAGCCCCATTGGTGATTGAAGCCTGTACCTTACTAAGAGACTTTCCAGTACCTCGCTCCGATTTGGGCAAGAGCTTCTCCCACTCAGGTTCCGATAATCCCAACCTCATCTTATCGAAAATCTTAACAGCGTTGTCAATTGCCCTCTGACGTTCGGCGTCGCTTCCGTACTTGAAGTTGAATACGTCGAGCTCTTTGTAGTAATTTTTGCGGAGTTCCCATTTTCCAGTCGATGTATTGAGATCTCCTACCTTCGCAATTGCCTGCTTGAGGTCGTCTTTCGGACCGGGGATTCGATTGTTGAGTTCCTTCTCAGACATTGGTTCGAGGGCCAGTAGATGGACTACGGGTTTCCTACTGCTCTTGGCATTCTCGGCTTGTTGCTGGGAAAGAGACTTAGTCGCACCTAGAGCTGGACTTCCTAATCCAGAAAGGGCGGGACTGACTGGCATTGACTTGGTTGCATCGTTTCCGAGTCCCTTACCCAAAAACTTGGATTTGTTCGTGACCTTGGAAGCACCTCGTTTTCCAGGGATTTGATTGATGATTTTTGTACTATTGAAATTAGTTCCCTAGTTCGCTTGCAGCAATCCAGTTACTACTCACGTATTCCCATCTTTCTTCGCTTGAGCTGTAGCCATCGATTCCCTCAAAGTTTCCAACGCTGTATCCTCGCCTGCAGTTGCCGAAGCAGGCTTCTTACTCGTCTTCAGATTACCCGCCTTGTAACGAGGTTGCGCACCTGGCCCCAATAACTTCTTATTGGCGAGCGTAAGCTCACTGAGTATCTGTGGTTTCGAGCCGTCCGAGTCCGTATCGTTGGAATTCGCAGTCTGGAATACTTCGTATTGAAATGGATCGTGGTAAGTGGAAAGGATGTGAGATTTGTTGCCATATATCAGATTCTAGTTTGCAAAAAAGAAGATCAATCAGCAATTGTTTCTGTTCACACAATCAAGCAAAATGCTATTGTTATTATACTCAAACATGAACAATTGGTGCCGTACGCTGGAAACGTTCGGCTACCAAAAATCATTGAAGCCATGGGGAACAGGATCTCTTACAGGATGTCCACCCAATGACAATTCTATTGGTTTGTTATTCTGATAGCATTTGATCATGTCCTCGATCATTGCATTGCTCAAAGTCAAGCCAATAGCAGGTGTAACATTTGTGGCAGACTTGTTGGAGGGTGGATTACTCTCCAGCCACAAGCCGGCTTGGGGTATATCTAACGATGGAGACATCTTGTGGATTTGACTGAACGACTCGGGTTGAAATAGTAAAATGGTTTTGTTTGTGTGGTGGTAGAATTCTGAGGTTATAAAGCGTTCGTTCTCTCTCGTTCTGCTGGCTCTGGCCAGGAATCGCTCTTAAATGAGGTTCAGCATGAAGTCGAATCACAAGTTCATCTACCAGCGAAAAGGGTGAATGATTATGATTTCATAAGTAATAAAAGTTGACCACTCTGAATCTTTAAACAATTTGCAATGAATGATTCGAAATTCGATCACATATAGAACAGAACAGTAACAATTATCTGGTATGAATGAATCAATCTTACAATCAATTAAGTGATGAAGTTAGAAGAAGAGTGAAGTCGTAGGAATCTCTACGGTATGGAAGTTCGGAGAGACATGAACAGCCCTTTGTGTTGGAGAAGCTAAACTGGGTCTGGCTGGGCTGGGTTATGGGCTTGTATGGGTATTTAGAATAACTCGCCTCCACCTCAGATCATTTTTTGATTCGTTGTAAAGTGCACAAGATGCACAAACTAAATTTACTAAGGGTGATTCGGAAAAGCGTGGATATGTTTGTGTGGATGTTTGGGTTGTCTGAACAATGTGAGACCCTCTTTTTAGATTTATTTGGAAAGTAAGAAAAGTGTTACCCAAGTACCTAGATAAAGAGAATACTAATGCTGGATCGTATTGTATGATTTCTCATATATTTAGATGGAGAAAAAAAACGAAGAAAGGGAGAAAGGGGGGAAGAACAACAAAAAGATTATATGAATTTCCTACCGCTCTTTCATCAAGAGCATGCTATTATTATCATTCATTGTTGCTGTTATCGTTATGCAAGTTACTGCTGGCTGGCTGGTTGGCTGGTTGGCTTGCTTGCTTTCTTCTCAGGTCATTCAGAAGGTATTTAAGTCACTTTCGATAGTCAGTCATTCTTCCTC
Source organism: Botrytis medusae (assembly GCA_019395255.1). Taxonomy (NCBI): domain Eukaryota; kingdom Fungi; phylum Ascomycota; class Leotiomycetes; order Helotiales; family Sclerotiniaceae; genus Botrytis; species Botrytis medusae. The sequence continues at coordinate 79,657 of JAHXJL010000032.1, read as the reverse complement.
TCTCTACGCTACCTTTCCTAGTACTTCCGTACATGATTCTCCCGTACGATTCACCGACTGGGGTTCTTGGTTGCAGCATGAACAGGGATATCATTTAGGTATTGAAAGTCATTTATAGTAAGGATGCATCGTATATCACCGATATGATTGTGATATAGGTAGGTATAGTCGGGGCGTCTTCTTAGTCTTTCTTCTTGGTCTTTTGGTACATACGATATACAGTGAATTGTACTCTGTACACCGAATCTTGTGCTACAGCTCATTCATTTCAAGTAATATTCTCATAGGGCGAACATCAAACCACTCTTATGATTGAAGAACGCCTGTTGGTGGCAAAAACAGGGTAACACACTGGACCATGAAACCAAACTTTATTAATATAAAGTTTTCGATAACCCTATTCAGTATTACTTTTTCCTCTTTTGGTACAACAGAAATGAAAGAACGAAGCTACCTACCTACCTATCTACTATATGTATACCTGGGTACCTTTCAAATCACACCTTCGAAACTCAAGTCTACCAGCTATTCAGATTGCATGTTGCCTTTAGTTCAAGAATATAATGCTCCACTCTTGTTGTTGTGTCTTTACGGGTGTCTGTCTCCCTACAACATCCGTGAATCTTTGAATCTCTCTTATCTTCGGGTACTATCTACATTGGCCCATCTTTCTTACAAGCTCTCAGCCCTCTTTTCTCGAATTAGGTACGAACTGTATGTATAGAGACGGCTTGAACATGATATACTTGTTTCAAGAAGAGCCCAAAAGAGATTGACAAGAGCTTCAGAGATCCCGCTGACTGCCACTTATCAAAATCCGTGAGATCTTGCACCGAATTTACGATTATGCTTACTGTGTCAGGCCAAGAACAACGAACACAGCCTTCAGCTCTTCTTTTTTCGAGTACGTACCTGGGACTCATTTTAAGTTAGGGTAGCCATCTTCAAATCGTTTGCACTGACTGCACTACACTGTACCTGACTTGAACGATTCGCATTCAAGGATTCTAGATCCCTAGATCCTAATTGTCGTTGGCTCTGAACAAGGATAGTTTGGGTGATTCTGTGATATTCACCTGTGAAGATCAAACCTCCGGAATATGCAATAAGATTGCCTGGGTATGTAGCTCCATTTCTGATTTGAAATCTCATAATATCCATGAAGTTGGACGAGTATATTAATTAGTCTTATTACATTATTCATCTCGAACATTAACGTTCTGATGTGGAAATCTACTTTTTTCCTTTCAAGGCCCGAGTTCTTCAGAATACAAGGTTTGGCAAATCCATCTAAGACAAGGAAGGGATTGGATTCTCCCGATTCGTTCATAATGGCTTTTCGCTCCCAGGCCTGCCTGTTATTGGGCCTGCTGAACAGCCGGCGCAGACAACGAGATGATTTAGATGGCGACTCCGATCCTTTATTTTACCTCCACTTCACAACCTATAAATGCCGCTTCAATTGAATGCCCCAGGTAAATTCCCTCTAGAAATCCCCGGATGATCATGCCCAGAAAGGTTTCAAATGGAGAACATTTGGTGTTGGTGTTACCTGGACCATTTCCGGGCACCTCGTTGGCATTTTTGAACTAACGTTACACTAAGAAACAAGTAAGGCAGTGAAAGATGCACCATCGATGCATTTGTCAACTATGAACTAGATTCAATATTTCCGTCGGGTAATTCTGATAAGAGTATAGTTATATCTGTAAATGCGCGTGGCATAAATCGAGAGCGTTCCTGTATTCGTACCTACAGATGCAAATTCGCTACTCGACCCTTTTTTTTTTCAAGCATGCAGCAGAATTACCCCTTCATTTATACTTTCCGTAGCGACGACAGTACTGGTTTCACAGAACTATGGGTTGTTCGGCATGAAATTCGAATAATTAAATACTCACAAGGTCTTGCACTTCGGGATAATTATATTAAACATTTTCTCCATCTCGGCGTCACGTCACATCCCGAAAAGAATAATCAATCCGAACTTCTCATGATGAATGAGGGGTAGAATATCATCAGCCGTCTACTGTACTTGATCTTAGTGTCAAGATTTTCAATGCCCCCGGTAACTGCAGCACATCACGAGTGAATCTGAAATCTAAAGCAGTCGAATTTATTACTTTCCAACCTTCCTTTACCTTTGGCTCAGCCAACAATTTATCGGTTCTTCATTTTCTCGTTTAAATCGGTTTTTCTTCGTCACACTCACTCGAAACTACATTTGGTGAAATCATCCAAAACTTACGGTCGTACAACTTGATTTCATTCCCAATCTTCTAGTGCGAGTGGTATACCAATTCCTGATGAATCACTAATTAATGAATCAAAAACAATTCGCCAAAATCTCACACCGTCACCTCTTTGGGCAATATTCATCATCATACGTTCCCATATGCAAGAGAACATTCTTTCGCACTATGCGGTGTCACCCACACTATATTCGTCAGCAGGATGCCCTACAGCTGGCTGGGGGCTGGATAACCCAAAGTCTCTCTCTGTCAGGTTTTGGTACCTTATCAATCCGAACTTACGATTACCCAACACCTCTTCTTCGTTTCCCCCATGCTTCAATAGCAAAATCTACAACAGTATGATATGATATAATCCATCCGTTCATCAATTCTTCAGTAATTATCTCTATATCCATCAGCTCCAGTCTCCAAAACTCAATTCTTTATTAAATCCCTGTCAGTCCTCCTCCTAACCCATGTCCCCAAGCCTCGGCCCGTCATACCTTGTTCGATTTAGTAAACCTCGCAAAAGACTAAAATCCCATTCTCTCTGCAAGAGCGCGTGGAGAAAACGGGTAGCTTGAGTGGTTTGGGTGGGAAATGTACGTTCCAAGATATCCGTACCACCGTCAACTAGCTATTAGGCATATTTTATTTCCTTTTAAGGGTTCATCTTGCTAGGCTTGTCACCACCAAAAGTGGGGTGCGATTAAATCTCGATTGGTGTTTATCTTCTCTCGCTGATCTAAAAAGGTCAATAACCACTTTTGTGCTATGGTATTGGTGCTACAGAGGTTGTACAAGTTGTATTGTGGATATCTTTCAGCAAATGGTTCTGATTTGGTTACTTGGGAGATTTATTGAAGTTATATACTTTTCACATTTATGAGAGCATGAGACATCATTATCATCGCACATCACTTAGACTCAGTTCGATGAGTTTTGGGTTCCGGGAAAGCAAGCCCGGGAAACCTTGCCTTAAGAGATATTAGACGATCCTTCGGGAGAAGAGGGGCTTGGAAAAGTATTAAAGTATGGCTGACGTGCCTTCGTTCCTGAATATCCGTGGCTATTTCTGGTATGACAGCTGCAGATTATTACCTGAATTCATCTTCCCTCCCAGTGTATCTGGCTCGCCTCAAGATCTTCGCTTTCGTCTGGCCGGGAAACATGCCAAGTAAATCTATAAGTCACGAATGTAAATGTGGTTGCACAGGAAGGATTGGAGGAATGAAACGAGATGAGAGACGAGACGAAACCTTTTAGAAATGAAACGAAATAAAGGATCAATCGATTTCTATCTGTTTTGATGATTGCTCAGACGTTTTGGAAATCTTTCGCAATTTTGTAATCTTAACTCTTCACTTAGTCGATTGAAATTCCGACATTTCTTTTTCATTTAGCTACCTGAGTACGAGCTGTGTAGCGTTTTGTTTGGCCGGTCATGAATGGGTTATGTTTTAAATTCTATCTTTTGTTTTTTCTAATCTTCAAAGATGTGATGGGCTGAAATGGAGTCGATCATTGCCTCGGGTGTAACAATTTTGGAGCAGCTGGATAGCTGCATACAAAACATAAACAAGTAGGTACAAGTGACTACTGCACGTCACGTTTGATTTACACCACGTGCGACGGATACGTACTTTCTGTAAGTGACCAAGGTTTTCGAAGAAGAGGGAAAGAAGGAAGGGGGGCAGGAAAACTGTAACTTTCGAAGTGTTATCCGTTTGTTAAGTTTATGTTATTCGGTGGCGTGAAATTGTGGTAGCGGTAGGACCCCCTTGCAATTTATCGGTGGCATCCCCGGATATATGAGAAAGTGCGGGGTGAAGGATGAATGGATGATTTCAGGTAGGAGCTGCTGTAATGGTGCATGCCAACAGAAAAGTCTTGGGCTGTCAAGTGATAATTTTTCACATAAATCAGATTACCTGAAAATGAGTTTGCAAGAGATTCGCTGTAACAGCTCCGATTGCTATCATCATAGTTGTCGGAGAAAAGAGTGAATGATGAGAGTGATATGCGTATGCTTTGTCAAAGACGCCAGATCAATCGGTTTGGTCTCACGTACATCGTTGTTGGAATAGATGTCATGGTTACGAGAAGGGGTGATTGAAAAGCTTTCAATACCAAGTCTCCCATGCCACCGCTATTTCTTCCGTTGAGAGAAGTAGAGAAAAGTGCGAAGAAATGTAAAGATCATGATCTTCGATGCTTTTTAGTTCTTGATGAAGACATTGATAGAGGTAGGTGCAACTCTTCTCTTTGCCCTAGTTTTGGCAGAACTATCTTACATTCGCTTCAATACCATCCCCATTCATATATGTACGTAGGCGTATAACAATACTCTTTATTCTTGTATTAGCCATTGCAGCAAGTACCAAGAGCGTTTGACGGGTAACTTCAAGGTCTTTCAGATCCCCTATTTGGGTTACTGTTGCCATTATCTCTCTGCTGGCAAGATTGCCACAAGATGAAAACTAACGCAAGATCTCCTTTTGCATGCCAGTCAGACTTCAATCACATGCCTCATTCTCTCGTATGTGGGATATCCAATATTAATCACGAGTTAGAGTGAAATCAAATCCGATGTCCGAATGTAGTTTCCTTCAGGTTCAAATCAGTTCTGTGTATTGAGACACTTTTTATGTAAGCAATGATATCATAATTTGGAGCGCTCTCCCAGCACATCGACAATCTAACTTCAATAAAGAACTAATCCGAATCTCTGAACAGTTGACATAAATCACTCCTTCTGTTCTCAAATTGAGACTGGAAGTTCTATTAATGTCTCGGTCTTTGATCGAATCTCTACAATTGATTGTTCCTGGTTCAATGGTGTCAGTTATTCCAGAATCACAACGTCATGGACCTGAGACTATGTTCCTTAGTGCATACACCACTCACCAACACTTCAACTCTAATAACTTCTTCTCTTTTATTTTATAATTTTCATATTTCCATTTAATCTAATTTGTACATTAAATTTACTTGTCTGTGTAATTTGTATGCATTCTGTTTCAATAACGCGTCGTCAAATCTTCCGAAGTCCAGTATTTCCTAATCTCAAGACATATTCTACCACTAGAGTCAAAATGGCAAATGAAGGACGAGCAGATAGCTTTGGAAAGGCTCATAAATCACTCAATGGTATGCCGAGATAGCTTCAAATCATCATTTAAAAGGAAGAGACAGATACTGACCAGAGACGATAATAAAAACAGTATTCAATAAGCCTCTCGGTCAATTTGCGAAAGGAACTGGATTTTACAGAAATGGACAGTGTGATGTTGGCCCAGAGGATACTGGAAACCATTCAGTTGCTGGTATGTCTCCGTTTCTTTCTTGCACCCTCCCTTTCAATGAGAGATACAACTAATGCATCCCAAAGCAACTATGACAGACAGCTTTCTTGATTTCTCTGCGTCCCGTGGCAACAATCTTCGCGACATTGGCTTGACCGGAGGAAAGAAATGGTGTCTATGTGCCAGTCGTTGGAAAGAAGCAATGGAAGCAGCGAAAAATTCTAAAGACGAGAATTTAGTACCCAAGGTGCATTTGCATGCTACCCACGAGAGAGCTTTGTAAGTTTCCTTGTTCATGCTTGTCATCTCAATTTGAAATCACCATGGCGGCGATATCCTCGTTCTCTCTTGCCAAGATAATTCCGCCGGGTCAAATTTGATGAAAACGGGAAAATACGTGGTGGGATATCGATTATCAGATCAGAAGCGAAGGGCTTGAGGACTCAAGAATACAAACTGACCAAAAACAGAGATGCAATCTCACTAGAGGATCTGAAGAAATATGCCGCGGAGCCAGAAGCAGCGAATGCTAGCACGGTACCCCAGAGTCGAAAGGGAAATAATTTACCAGGGGGCGTTCCAACTAAGGAGAGGACAGAGCTTGCGGGAACTGATGAAATGACTGGGAGTCGGCAGAGAGGCAACTATTAAGCTTAGGATACTTATGAAAGATGATGTGAGATTGATCGGAAGGAAAATGTGGCAATTGGATGATCATTGCTTGTGCGGGACTGGCTCGAATCCACGTGATGATGTGCAATCGCCGTTGGATTTTCAAGAGGGTGAAGTTCCACAGTTTGTCTCATCTCGGGAAAACATGCTTTACTATTGCTCGAGTTGAGCTATAATTTAGTGAGTGTGATAATTTGCATAGTGACATACAAGCAGTTGTATATTCATCTAGACTCCTATTGTACCATACAAGTTGTGAATTGTATAACATTACATCTCATTTGATATCCTATGTGTACGCTGAAATTTATGGGCCAACAGTCAACATTACTGGTGATAAATTGAAGTCATCCGAGAACATCAGATGAGTAGTAAACTAGTATTGATTGACGTGGAGATTTTTGTTTTGTTGGCCCGTGATAGATTGAAGTTAGTCTTTCTACTCCCTTAACTTCGCACGTAGATCACACCTCTCCTTCAGAACGAAACTGACACGGAACTTGAGTGTTTGAATGATGTTATTTCGAAGCCTTCATTACGAATCTCAATATTACCAACTGAATCGTCAACATACCGGATAAGAGAGAAGGGATTGATGAATGTCACCCGATGCAATCTAACTACTCTATATTCATCAATGTATACCCCTTGCCATTCAGTGTTCTGACAAGAAATCCAACCTCTCCCCCTTCTATGGTTGTATGCCAATATTTATCGTGAAGGGGTAGACTCGCCCAAACATTGATTCCAGTCGTCAAAAATCATTGATCAAATCAAAAGCAACAGAAGCTTAAACTCTCCACTTCTTGATATCATGATTACTCTTGTCCTCTACTGAATTCTACGGACTCAGTGATAGAAATATAGAATGATGACGGTTTGTAAAACTCCATGTCTTTGACTTTGTGTGCAAGTGACTGATGCGGGATCTGGATAATATGATATCGAATGCTCCTGCTGCGATGTGGAGATTTTGGCGAGGATGATTAAGCGAAAGAATGAATCCTGCGGGTTTACAAAGCTTGGAATGCAGCAATGTGGTATGTTGTTCAAAAGGAGGTAAATCTTTCGCAGGCCCCCTGTAATTCTTTGTAATTCTTGGAATCATGTAGAGTTCCCAGTGCCGGAGTGCATTGTTCCACATATCGTAAAGCATCATCGTCGTTTTAGGCATCGTGCTATATCTTCAAAGACTATGACACCAATATTTTAGTATTCTAGCCACTCGACTGGACCGTACACTCTTATTTGCTCCTTTGCACCTTTAGATGTTACGTACTTTTATAATCTTGTGAATGTATTTCTCATATATAGGATGAATTTGTGATATATGTTATTAAGTGCATGGATAGTGCAAGCGTATTTTCTTGATTCACTTCTCCTGCATCGGTTATCTGAATGTGTCTTTGAAATTCCAATGGCTTCTGAATAACAAAATGGAGTAGCAGCTACACAAACGCAGCTCATGGGACTTATATAGTCTGCTCTCTATCTCGACAAGGAAATCAAGCTCATCTGGAATTTTCTACAAATTTGTCAATACTTCAGATGCCTAATACAATTACAAACTATCGCACTCAAATGCCACAGTCAGCAGATTTTCGATCCTATCAAGACACCGCGCAAGATTCCAACAACACAAACATGCTCCAACCTGAAGAATGGGAAGGGTATGGAGAGGATGCGGGAGCAACTAACCCCTTCCATGACGTCTATCAAGAAGACACTCACCCACGCTCTCACCAATCACAAGCTAGCGGCCCCCCTTCCGGAACACCTAGTATCAGCAGCTCCAACTACTCCACAAAGTCTCGCTCCGACCTTAGTCGCTTACCTCCTCCTTCCCTAAACTCTCCTACTCCCTCCTACAAGTCTCACGATCAACAGGCAAACGCTAGTTCCACAAAAGCAACCAGCTTCTCTCTTTACCCAACGAACCACATTCTCCCCCCAACTTCCCCCTCCCCCTCTTACAAATCTCGCGAACCAATCGTCAACACCATCTCGGCCTCTACCTCTGCTGGTATCCCAGTCACAAACTCAATAAACCGTATCATCCGCCTTCCTCCTCGTGGCGTTGCCCACTTCAACCCCGCCACCAACAAAAACTGGCTTCCAATCTTGCAATCCTTCCTCTCCTATACCTTTAACAATCCCGATATTCTCGAGGAGGCACTCGAAACTCCTAAGAATGGCGTAACGTGTATTGGAAAAAGTATGCGAATCTGTTTGGATGGCAATGAAGGACTAGCGAAATTAGGTGAGATGGCTATTCAACTAGTGATGAGGGAACAGTTTTATTTGTTTAGTGTTCCCGAAGGTATGTCTACTCTTCTTTCATTTCACAGTGTTATCTTCGGCAACATAGCAAAGGATCAGCCAGAAACACACTAACCCAACCTCTACAAATAGTGCAAGCCTCTCAAATACTAAACCGTATCCTCTCCCGCGTCTCCCTCTCTGCTTACCCAACTATAGCATCATGTATTCGTCCCCAGCCCAGCATCTCAATGTCTTTTCGCAATATCATAGAACTCGTCAAAGAAGACACGCGAGAAGATAACACCCGTGTTATTAGTAGAGCAGTCAAGGCGGTGATTGGGGCTGTGTACTTAGATGGTGGGATTGAGAGTGCAAAGAAGATAATGGAGAATTTGCAGATGGGAATCAAATTGCCACCGGGAATTAAGAGGTAAAATAGAAATGGGTAGAGATGATGTGCAGATGCTTGGGTGGTGTGGTAGATGATATTGGTAGCTTCAGATCTTTCTTGTATGGTAGTTAAGCGACAGAATTTCAATTATCTATGTCCAGATCCATGCGAGCTCATCGAAGACCAAAATTGATGAGCGCAAATCCTTCACACAATTATGTTGCCCCTAAAATCAACAATTCTATGAACTTTCAAATTTTAAACAGCATGGCGCTACGGGTCTCTCATCGTTCGCTTATGTTCTGAGACGTGTTGATGTAATATTATGTTATGTTGGCTATGAACTTGGCAAATTTGACAGGAAAACGTCCAGCTCGGACATGTGCTGACAACATTTCTTTCCGCGACGAAAGAATCTTTATCAAGATTTAATTACACGTTTAAGAATCGACATTCCCTGCCGATTATTGAGTTGGACACACCTATTATACTTCTCTCAACACGCTTATGTATCATTTACATAAGCAGGCTGATAACAACCACAATGTATTGCAATGACTAAGCAGTGCTACCTGGAACTCCAAGAACGAAACTCACAAATTGTCACTGCCTGAGAATACTGAAGGAGGTATCAGTGCTTAGTCATGAATAAGATTTATTATGCTAAATATCATGCGGTTATGAGAAGATAGATATTTCGATTGTCTATAATTTCACTCGACCAATGGACCACAGCGTAGACATTCAGCGATGGGAACAGGAGGCCCCCCAGACCAACACGTCAAATATTTAGACAATCTCATTTCTACCCAAAGCTGAATAGTAAATCTTGAAATCGTTGCTTAAGTACTTGTCGACGTTTATACATCACTTTAAACAAGAAGTGCGAAACTTGAAAATAGCACAGAGCCGATTAGCTGGCACTCGACACTTCTCCATAACTTCAGTTCAATAATTGGAACTTAAAACATTGTTCAGTAAATTTTGTGGAACGAATCGAATAGCAAATAATTAACCTACGCCACAAGTGAATGGAAAGAGATAATATTAGCCCCTTTACACAACCTTCTAAGAGGCGGGAGCAAGAAGCAAATGCAAAGTCATACGGACGATTTGCTTTAATTCTGATCTGCAAAGAAACGAAATTTATTGATTGGTACCAGTCTCTACAACAGCACTTGCTATTTAATTGACAGTGACTTACTCTTCAACAGCCCAAGAACTCAAGAGCACTTGAGCTATGCACGGACCATTTCAAATACTCTCAAAAGGGTCTGAATAAACGTCAAACGACCTTTCAAAGGACTTACAGACTCGAGAAATAGAGCTCAGTGGTTTCTCGCTTCTCAGAGGAGTGTACCGGTACGGGTTTAGCGGGTAGGATCGAGGAAATCTTCCTGCATGTGCCGCAGGGAATATCTCGCCAATCAGCTTCTAGCATAATTTTCGACTCAGCACCCATAAAAGCTGCATCCCCCCCCCTCATCTTGCCCACTTTCTCCTACACTCCTTCACCTACTTCCATTTCATCAAAATTCATCTCACAATCATCAGCAAATTGGTTCCACATACCCCGAACATCCAAACAATCTTCTAGGAATATCAACACGTGAGTAACACTTGTACCCTCGCTCGGCTCGATCATCGCTTGATGACTCCGTCTAGGTTCGTCAGAATACCAGCACGGTCAACACAATCCATCAACAGCTCATCACTTTCAAGTGATTCATTAAACAAACCATCTTCAATCATCAAGCTGTCATCCCTAATCATCAATATAAAAACGACCTGGACAGTAAAATGTCAAGAAGCATCCCTCCTCGTACCAAGAACTCACCGACGCATCATTACTTCGACTCTACAGTGTCACCGTATGAAATGGAACGGAACGCCCTTCAAAGAGAAGCAATGCCTATATTGGTCGAAGTATCCAAAATAGATCAAAGATCACCTGCTCCCAGACAAAAATCTGTCCATTTCGCTCCTAGAGACATTGACGACTTCAACGATCTCAAGATGAAATCAAGTGATAAAAGACACAAGAGCCATAACACCTCCCTCAATGTTACGAAAAATTCGGGAAGGAAAAAGATTCCATCATCTTCGGAATTGTTCAAGGCAGATTCGTGCTATGACCCTAGCTCGACTCAGGATCAAGCATCCAATCGTCGCACGATCCGGGATAAACCCATTGACCGACGTTATCGAATGGAATTCGACGCACGGAATGACAATTCAATCCAAAATCATCAATTCAAGCTTATTGCAGCCAGTACTGAACCTCGATACCCTCCCCGTGTCCCAAGTCCTCCAATGAAGCGAGACCCACCACCCGCACCCCGACCTGCACGGTTGCCTACACCGGATTTTGAGGAAAATTGCGATGATCCTCTCCACTTCTGTAACTGCCTTGGGTGTTATGAAGGCAGGAAGCCCCAACGTGTTGTTGGGTGTGAAAGACAAGAAGCATCGGCGTATTTGAAAATGGGAAATCAATGTAAGATAACGGTAGAAACCAAGCCAATAGCTACTAACCTAGATAGATCAAGCAGCCACTGCTTACATACGCAATGCGAGACCAACCGAAAGCCAGCAAAGACAGGACGTTACTGTTGTATCAACGGAAGATTCTCATGTAAGCAATTTAATACGGTTAGGATACCCTCAGAACGCTGTCATTACAGCTTTGGAAGCGTGTAGATACGACTTCGAAAAGGTAAATGTCTGAACCACATATCATAGTGCTCGCTGATTTTGGACAATAGGCGGCGACTTTTTTGAACTATAGTTATTGATCCTCCGTATTTGAACTTTTATTTCCTTTTTCAAATCCAGTTCTACAAAGCGCAAAAACGTTTTTGGCTGGCAGATCTGCTTCGAGGGGGCTCGTACAAGTGTAATTCGTATATTTAATTCTGATGTATATATGTGGTGATTAAAACTTCGATTTTCTAGCAGTTTGCAGACGTATTTCGTGATTACTGGCTTGCCATTCATGTGAGAGCTCGCTTTCGAGGGCAAGAAGACTTCGCACAATAAAACCGCATTCAAATGTGCCAGGTGTATGAGGGTGAAATAGATATGAGTGAAGATTCGTAGCTATATTCCGTGGACGATGATCGTTTTTATCCTTATTTTCTTTAGCTGAGAACTCATTTCCTTGGGCGTCAACCCCGAACTTGTCATCCCATCTGCGGACAGATATAGGCAGCGATTTTCAATTTTCGTAAGTGTGGGAATGCGCCGAACAGGCAGTGCACCTTGCTCGACATCGACTTTTCAGATGATGGCGTCGTTCGTCATGCTATGGTCGCTCATCCGGCCGGGTATTCGCTCATTGTATCAACTACTGACACAAACTTACAAACCAAAACAAGTTGTAACAAAAATTCGTGGAGATATTGATAAGTCTACTTCTTAACATGTCGTTGAAGCTGACTTTCGTCAATAAAATCGCGTTGTTCCAAATGTGGTTAGATCGTGTGAGTGTGTTTGGGCCCGTGCATGCCCCGCCAAAAGTCTGAAGCTTCAACCCCACCTTGTTGTCAATGAGCTTGACGGCGCGCCCTCCGACTTCGCTGATAAAATACCTTAAAGTCTATTATTGTCCAAAACTTTTCTGAAGAAACAACCTCAAAAACAAATTTGAACAGATTTTGAATCATATCAGTCACATATCAAAATGTCGGACCTTACTACAGTTTACTCCAAGGACGCTGCTTTCCGTAAGCTTCTTCTAATTCATGTGGATGTTGAATAAATTGAGCATCTACCTCCTTTACACATTAATTCTAACAACCCTTTAGCAGCAGGACCTTACTCCCAAGCCATCAAGACTTCATCTACTATTTACTGCTCTGGACGTAAGCTTACCTCTTATTTTCAATTATATTCCTTTGAGCCTAACATCCTGTTTCACGCGAAACATTCAATTGACCCCTCTCCTACAGAAATCCCATGCACACCCGAAGGCGAAATTCTCACCCTTGAGACCTCTAGCATCTCTGCCATGACCGAGCTCTGCATCAAGAACTTGTCTGCTGTTCTTAAGGAAGCTGGAAGCAGTATTGAGAAAGTTGTTAAGGTCAATGTCTTCTTGACTACCATGGACAACTTTGCGGAAATGAACGGAGCCTATGAGAAGCTTTTCAAGCATAAGCCTGCAAGAAGTGAGTTGATATATTCTTTTGATAAATAAAGAGGAGGGCAAGAAGAAAGAGATGGGAGATGATGGGCATGAAGGCTTGGGATGACGTCTGGAGGAGAGGAGTAAATTTGCTAACGACGCTACTATAGGTTGTGTTGCCGTATACCAATTGCCCAAGGGTGTTCCAGTCGAGATCGAATGCATTGCATTGGCTTAAAGCTATATTCTATAGGAAGAGAGAATTATCTAGGAAAGCCTTAAGAATGACGACGCCGATGAAGCATTTTCCGTGATCTCAATGTGAAGATCATGACGCTATGAACGTACCACGAATTAGCTTGTTTAGACCTTGCTATTATTGTCAGCGACTCTTTCGTCGGTCATGATTTCAACAGTTTGAAATCTGGAGTCAGAAGATAATACTATCTTGAGTTTCATCATAAAGCACTACACCCATCCTGCGTCTTTTGTATGAATCATATGTGACGTTAGCCAAGCACTATTTCATCATATTTCCGGGGATGCCAAGGCTTCAAATTATTAAGACTGATAGCTCAAACTGTCTCGAGAATTGGGACTGATAAGTTTTGCTTTCGCAATCTGTGACATTAAAAACGAATTCATCGTGGTACGAGCATTTGACGCTGCAGATGGACAACAAATTTTATCTTGGCCCAGGTACTTGAACGAATTATGGTCCTAGGAGCTAAAACCATGATGCTCTACATCCAATGATGGTCTGCTATAGTGCTATATATTGCCAGATTCCATGATGCTCAAGTGTAGCACCATACTGAGCGCGTAAGATGTGATGGTTTGAGGGTCCAAGCCCGTCGTGATATTACAGAAGGCATGTCATCCCATCATTACATTCCTTGAGTCCATGGAGTACTGAACTGAATATATAAAACAAACCATTCAAGATGTGAAAAAATGTCCGACGATATACACAATACAATCGTGTTTGTTTCCTTGTCTCGTGCATCCACTCGAATTAAGCGACTATCGTACTATGAGGGTAATGGACAGTCTCGGACAAATTAAGTTATTGAATATCCATCATATTCATCAACAATGAGGAAATATGTACAAAGTTTTGTATTGGAGGTGGAAATTAGAATGAAACGCTGTACACAGTGAATATATATAGTCTACTTGGTAATCTTACTAAAAGGCTTTGCAATAAGAGCAAATCAGATCTACTGCCTCTTCTGGATTATTGTGAGTAGATCCTCTCCGTATATGCCTTGCATATCAGTAGCTTGTAATTAAATTTCAATACTAATCGATCACGTATGCAATGACGGTTAAATTGCCGGCCATTCAACATCACTTGGTATTGCTGACCTCTATACACTGATATATGGCAAGAGTGTCGGAAAAACATGAAACTGTAAGTCTTAAACTTAGAATAATCAACCTTCCTATACGCTACATTGCAAGTCGCAACTAGAATCTCTCAAAATGAATAGCTTGATGATCATTTCTTGATAGTTCCGAGTGTTCCAGGGTAGTAATATATCTCTCGAAAACTTTGTGATATCAATGGAGTAATTCGATTCGAACTGATACGCAGTAAAATGCCAAACACAAGTTAACATATAGAGGAAGACGCTAGTATGGAATCGGTAAGATGATGTCCAATAAAGTGGTTTTCATGTCCTTGTGGATGGTAGTCGAGTCTATTTTCATTCAAATCCATACACCAATTTATGATTGCAAATATGATCTATTGTTTTAAAGATAAGGCCTGGCTCTAGGATTTATATCCAGGGCTGGTAGGTGGTAAGCGAAACTCAGAAAGTCTTGTAACAATATAGGCTGCAGCTAGTCAATAAGTTTGACAGAATGCAATAATATTAATCCACCACTCAGAGATCAAGATATGCATAGTGCTAAGATTATAATTATATAAATTTGACTTCTGTCCACATAGTGACTAGGTCTCTATATAATATTACACTAATTAGGATTTAGAAATCCTAGATCGTCATAAATCTTACCAATCTCCTCGCTAAGTATTCCCCTGACTTTAAATGATGAATATGGATCATCCAGCACTGATATGCCGCTGTCAAACTTCTGACACGGTATGGGGGCCACCGCACCATATAAGAGAACTGGTCTAATCTGTAAAACTCTAAGTCTCTATCTTTAAGCTTCCATGAATTTGATTGGACGTATTACTCATTTTCCAGATAGCTCACTTTCTTAGAGTTGATTTGAGATCGGAGAATTCATTTATTCTGAAGCTTTCGAGTATACCGTGCAGATCCCGAGCTGAAGAAACTGATTAACTACCAATAGGAGAAATCTAGAGAGTTAGAGTGGAGTTCTAGATTTCTGACTTTCGATACTTGGCTGATAATCTATCTTCATAGAAGATTTGATGCTGTTATCAATATTCTAACAGTTCCAGAATTCTTATAGTCATACTCATGCATATTTCTATGCATACACCTAATTGAATTTCGAATCTCAAATGTCCCATAAATACCATGAATCAACATCCGTCAACATCATCAGCATAAGGGTCCGTAGTCCCCCGTCTTCCATAATCTACCCGGGATCTCTACACCCGCTATTTTCGATCCAATTGGTAATTTCAACATCCCTTTTAGGTTCTATCCATCACTAATTCACCCCACCGTGTTCATCTAAATCACATACTAACTTCAAAATGACCACAAGTATAGTCCCAAGACAATAACGACCGCTAACATATTAGTTCCATTTTAGCTTTCTCTTGGCCTCTGGCCCTTCGATCACATCCTGCCATACATCACTCAACACTGCATTTCTAATTATTCTAGCTATCAGACATAAGCAAACTCAAAAGCTTAAATCTTCTTACCTTCATACCCTCAAGACAAAGTAGTGCGTACTAGTACAGCAATCAATCCCTTCAAAGATCCCCTAGCCTTCAAACCTTTCACCATATTTCGTTACAACTCCACAATACATGTCACTAGTCCAACCATTCAACACTACACTCCACCAACCTTCCCTTGCCTCCCCTCCGTTCTCACTAGCCTACTATCTTACCAGTTCTACTCGAGTAAATAACACATTTACACCTCAACCCCACCGATCACCCACCATCACAACATCATAAACCACAAATCTACATATCCACATATAAGGCAAACCAATCGCGCAACATATCAAAAACTTCAAACTAAAACTTCTCTCCACCCGGACTACCCTCGAACTAGACTATACTACTATGCCAGACTATGCTATACCCCAAGGCCACGAAAATCAAACCCAATTTAATTTTACAACATACAACATACAACATATACCTATTCAAGCTAGTTAGCCAGCACCATACTCTCAGCTCGCCTCCCCATACTCACATCAAATCGCTTGGAATCAGCAAGTGGTCGCGTAGCTATCTATCTATCTATCTATCTATACTCATCTCCTAAACGAACGAATCACACCTGTCAAGTTCCAACTCACCTTCCAACTCACCTCCCAATTTTCCGAGTTCCAACCTCGAGATATCTCGAGAAAATGGGGATTGAATAACCGAACAATTAAATGATTGAATACTTGAATAACAATACCAACATTCATAATAATAATAACAATAACAACAACACAACATATCCACATCTATCGATATGAATTCGTTAAACGAGCTATATATAAGCAAAAAAAATCTAATTCGATTTCCCCTCATCACTCATCACTCACTATTCATGGTCTTGATACTCATGTTCTTACACTTTAATGAATATGGCTATCACCCTATAATTACCATTATCATTATCATTATTACCCTATTTCCTCTCTTCTTCACCCCTCTCTCACTAACACCAACACTACCACCAATCCAATCCTCCATCCTTCCTTCTTTCACTTCCCTACATTATCTATCTAAACTACCTATACTACCCACTCACCTACTTATCCATCTATCCATCCCCCACCAAGTCTTCCACCAAGCCTCCCAAGAAGTTATCCAGAATCAAGCTTTCCCTATTCTCAACCCAACTCACATCAAAATTCAAATTCAAAGTCAAATCCAAATCTAGATCTACATTTTAACATTTTCCTAATCTCCTAGCGAATAAAAAGTCCTCCCTCATCGAGACTCAAGTTGTGATATCATTGATATCATTATTACGCGTTGCCGAGAACAACTTGAATAACACTATTGTAACTTTTGAAGTCTAGATCTCTAATAATATATACATAGAGATAGACTAAAAGATATAGATTGGATAGCTAAATCGAATCAGTTGGTCAGAATAGGTTATGATTTGAAGATATTCACTACATAATCGCACACCAGAATTGTCACATCGCATAGCATCATAGAAACAAAAAGTAATTTTGATATGTAAAAGTCCATTGATCTTTAAAATCTATTTACTGGCCCAGCACCATTTATCTGCCTACCAATCCCCCAACGCAGGAAAGCTATGAATGCATAACGGAGAAACCTAAAGGAAAAGAATGAGTTTCAAGGATCTAAAGTATCAGGGATAGTACTGCTGCAGACAATACTAAACTTATTCATCTACCTCGTGTGCTCAGTAATTCATAATGATCCCTAACTGAAGCGGCCGCATGAAATAATGAAGTGAAAAAAGAAAGTATGATCAGAGGTCCATGAACACCGCCAGTCATTATCACATTATCCCCAGGCAATTTATTCCCCATCTCCAAACGCCAATGTGAACCAACGAATGAAAGACACAAATAAATTCCCCCCGGTATAATGAATTGTATGTAATGTTTGGCCTTCGAATCTTTATAATGCCTGGTCGACGTCAACTTGGGCATGTTGTCCGGAAAGAAAGTTGATGCCAGAATCATGCAAACATCAAATATGGTGTTCGCCACGGATTTGTGGAGGAAGCCTCAATGTATTGCAATAGAAGGAATAGAATTGCAGTCGAGAGTAAAGAGGGCCTTGAATAGCACAATTGGTCTTGATTCCATGAAAGAGAATTTTGAAGACAAATGAATTCCGCTATCCTCAGAAGTAATGCTATTGCGCAACCATCGACTCCCTCAGATTACTTGGCGGTGGCTGTTTGTGACGTCGACCGAGTAGAGTTGCTCCATCGAGATTTAGTTCGAAAGCGCCATTTCTTGGTTTGATGTCTCGCTTTGCAGATGCAGTCACCTGGGCACTGTGCTGTCCATACCCTTTAGTTGGGGCTGTGGATTTTGGATTCAATTTTGTATTTCGCAAAGCATCGCCGACTTGTGCAACATCTGATTGCCCAGACTTGGGTGCCTTTGAAGGTACTCCGTTCTCATCGTAGTTCTCTTCGTCACTCTCATCGAAATCTTCATCATCGATAGGGTTGAGGGGGTTCAGGGCGGCAGTTCCTCTATAACCTTGTTTAAAGTTCTTCTTTCGTTTAGCTTCCTCTTCTTGCCTGTGAACAGCATAACCGACGTCGAAGACTTCACGCAAATTGACGGCGCCGGGACTACGGAAGTCCATACGCCTACCAGCTCCAGGGGACTCCAAGAGATCTGGATTGAAGGCTCGCAAGCCACCACCCAATTGGCGTTGGCGTTCAACGGCAGGAGTAGCCAATGGTGGAGCATCAAGTGCTGCGTAAGTAGGTTCCTCGGAACCCTTGATCCAAGGATGTTGAAGGAATTGCTCGATTGTATATCGTTTTTTGGGATCCACAGTTAACAAATGCGAGACAAGATCTTGTGCTGGCTTGGAAATATCATCCCACCATGGCGAAAGGAATGTGTATTGACCTCTTGCAACCTTTTCAGTCAAGACCTGGATACTTTCGTCGTAAAATGGTGGGAAACCGCAGAGCAAGGTATAAAGAACACAACCCAATGCCCACATATCAACACTTTTGGAATATCGTTCGTCCTTGACAATCTCTGGCGCTGTATATCCTACAGTACCGCATGGTGTCATGGTTTGAGTGTCCCATACGATTTTACTCAAACCAAAATCGGCAATCTTAATCCTTCCAATGCCACCGGATCCAACGCCCTGGATGAATTCGCCCTCATCTTCTTTGTCTTCATCCTCAGCAGACCTCGGTCTTGGGTGCTTGGTTGGGATGAACGGTATTGGCTCGAATAAAATGTTTTCTGGTTTGATGTCCCTGAAGAATGACGTCAGTATTCGTATCGTTGAGTGAACGACTAACAAAAAACGGAAGTGGGGGTTGGGGAATCTCTTCACCTGTGGACGACACCTTTTTCTTCGTGAAGATAATGTAATGCATCTGCAACTTGTCTAATAACGTGTCTTGACAAGTCCTCACTAAAATACGTAAGACGGACGATTTGATGGAATAATTCTCCGCCCGGTGCCAACTCCAAAACAAGATAATAATATTGCTTTGACTCGGAAAATTCGATGAGTTTGATAATATTAGGATGATCTAGACCACGCATAATGGAAACTTCTTTAAGGATGTTTTGTCTCTAGAGGTGATCGTATGATGTTAGCAATTACTGAATGATGACATAAAACGGAATGTTGTTTAGAAAGGATTGAGAGAGTAAAAATAATTCCGCACCTCCACGCCCTTGGGTTGCTTCTTGTTGAAGTTTGGATGAAGATGAGCATCTGCCTACCACACCACACATGTTGGCAAGGTTCCAAAAAAGCAAAGAGAGGATGATAATGAAAGATCTCAAAAGGTACTTACCTGATTGGAGTTCATCTCATATTTTCGGACCACTTTGATGGCCACCTCTCCAGCTTGGCCTTCTAAGTCTTTGGCCTTGTAAACATTGCTGAATGCTCCATCACCCATCTTCTCGATAAGTGACCATCTTTCAAGTCCAGGATATCTTGGTAAACGATTGCTGTTTTCATTCGAGGCGGCCACTAGTCTTGCCAGTTCTTCCTGCCTCGCTGAGTTGGATTGACCGGCCATTTGTTGTTGTCCTGCTGCGTGTGCAGCTTGATTTGCGGCTTGTGCTCCTCTGTTTCTATTGTCTTCGTTTGCAACTGAATATGCATCACCTCCAGGGACTTGATGTGCTTGATGGGCCACTACGTTGGGATCTGATTTGGCGTGGTGTTGAGGGACGGTTGCAGCGGCAGGTGCGGGTGCAGCCTTTTTCGTATCTTCGTTGCCCTTTGCACCTCCTTTGCCTGAATTTGTTATTAGCATGGTGAGTTTCGAGTTTTGAGAAGAAGAAGGTGCAGTTGTCGTGGAAATTGGAAAGAACGGGTAATGTGTGAAAGGGTTGAAAAGGTTAGGCAAGACGTACCCCGATGGAGGGCATTTTTAATGGCCTGTGAGATGGAAGACATTTTAGCAAGTAAATAAATCGGATAATTTGATAAAACACAATATCAAAATTGCGAGAATTTGAAGAGAAGGGGTGTAATCGGATTCGAATTCCTTGTAACAAGTAAGGCAAGACAAGAGGGGAAAAAAGATATGAACGAATTTCTAGGATAAGCAAGGATCGGAAATTTGAAAGTGTGATTGGTGATCAAGCAAGGGAGTAGCAAAAAGTGTAATAAGTGTGATGTGATGTGATGTGATGTGATGTCAAAAAGAATTTGGCAGTGTAGGTAGTAAGTAAGTAAGTAGTGCTTTGAATTCTTTACTGCTATTGAGAACGGGAATGGGAATGGCGAAAAAAGGTAGAATAGAATAGCTGAGATTGGGAACAAGGTAACAAGGTAACGAGGTAACAAGGTAACAGAGTAGTAGGTGAATAGGTATGTCAATATCAGACAGATGACTCTTTCTGGATATTTTGGAACTTTTTTTTCGGTTGGATGAGGGATAAGGGATGAGGGATGAGGGATGAGGGATGATAAATGATGGGCGACTAGGGTAATGTACTTGGTTTTATGTACTTATGACGATGGATTGTTTTTTTTTTCTCTTTCTCCCTTTGTTTTAGTGCTTTCCAATCAAACAAAAACCGTCAAGGGGGGATCTGTGGGTTGACCTGACTGATTGGTTGACTGATAAATAAAGTGACAAGTGATAGATAGGGATTTAGGGAGAAATCAAACAACAAGTCAATATAACGTGATGTGACATTATGTCTATATCAAATATATGAGCGATGACGATGCTGAGTAGGCGGGTAGGGTAGCATTTAGGTAGATTGGTGGATTGGTAGAGTGGTGAGTAGACTGGTCAGTAGACTGGTGACTGGTAGATAGCTAGATAGCTAGATAGCCAGACAGTCAGGTGTAAGTGGCCCTTATGAGTAAATAGATTGAATGTATAGATGTATAGTACCGGTAGATGGATGACTACACTACTACTACCAAGATAAATAGACATGGCATTCATCTAGATCAGGTACCTGGGCTGGTAATCAGGTACTGGTAACTAGGTAGGTACCTACACTCATTGGGTATGGATTTATATGATATATATAGATGTGTATATATATATATATATATCTCTCTCTCTATATCTATATCTATATCAACCAGGAGTAGATCTAATTTCTATTCACGGAAAGGGTACCCGATCATAGATATCGTCCGTCCGTCGAATTTGTATTCGCGTCGATATTGTACATCATCATTATTATTATTATTATTTATTTATTTGAATACCATCTAGGCATTGAGTACTAGGTTGGATCCTAGTACTTACTCAATACCCAAAACTCAGGACTCAGTACTCAATACGTACTCCAAAATAATAATAATAATAATAATAACAATAATAATAATAGTAATCTCGGTCGACACGGCCAAGTGGAGACGCCCCTCCGTCCCTCCCTTAAGCCCCTATCTAAAATCTATCGATTCTGGTTAGCACTTGAGTCTTGATTAAAACAAATCTAGGGCGGGAATCAATTTGACGTCATTCACATACGTCATTCACAAGCCTTCTTGCTTCACGTCTCTTATCCCCCTCATAATTATCATGGCTGTCCCATCATTTATTTAATCTATTTCCCCAGTCCCACCCAAGCACTAGCTCCATATTTTCTCAACAGCCCCCCCCTTCCATCACCATTTATTGGTACGACATGGTACTCGTCCTACCCACTCCATGCACTGACTTGGTCGTGGAGGGGGATTGGGTTGAAGATATATAAATGCTGTAATCACTTACAAAAACCAAGGTACTGTAACACTCAACATAATTCAAAGTGCATAGCTACATGCACCCCACAAGCAACTTGCAAAAGATCAATCAAGCTCAGAACTACCACCACCACCACCACCACCACCACCAACAACGACAACAACGACAATAATAACACAGTGGAATTAGATGCATGCATGCAGCAATGACAGGATGTTCACGCACCACCAAGGCCATCTGGGTCTTAGCGAATTGCTACGACGGTTCGTGTGGATCGGATTTATGTGTGATCGCCGAGGTTATCGACAAATGTTTCCAGGAATGCCCGTTCTCCTATTCGACATGCATATAGTCAGTCGATGTTTCATCGGAAAGTAGAATGCAATCCATGTGACTCGCCTGAGATGTAACTTGACTCTATTCCTTGATGATGGAGTTGTATATGAAAAGCAGATATATATTCGTGTTCTAGGTGACTGTGCATTGAACCTATAATACCATTTTAGGCCATTCTTGGCTGATATGCTGATAACATATGATCGGTATTGATGCGTGGTGGTGGTTGGTACGCGCGGTGTCTGGAAGAAGGGGCTCTGACTAGAAGCGAATTGAGAAAAGGGGTTTGAAACTTTACAGGAAGAATACAAGAGCAAGTAGTAGCTTGAAAGATGACCAACTCTTGAGGATGCTGTGTGAACCTCTTAGACTCCAAGCTCTGAGTGTTTACTGCTGCAGAGAAAACATAATGAATGAGAAAGCATGTTCTATTTATAGGTATACAATTGATATTATCACACAAAAATTTACAACCAAACTCCATTATACTACTACATCATCTGTCCTTTGTAGATAGTCGAATTCTAGGCCACTGAGTACTAGTGACAATCGCCTTTCCTCACATCTTTGACGAAAGATGAGTCAATCCAATATTTGAAGCTGGAATTTCGTAGAGATATATATTTTTAGTATCATTCCAAGATGCGAAGATGTTCAAACAGATCAAGGATGGAAAGTCCTATTACACACAGTCCCAGAAAGTGTAATCAACAACGGTCCAATCACATTTCCATTTACCAGCATTTGAAACGTCGCGTGTCAAGCTGACATTTACTACTATGTGGGGATTCGAAAAAGACGTCACTCAACATTGAGTAATTCCAGAGATCATTAGCTTTGCACTAGTTCAAGTCTTAGCATCATACAATGAACATCGATTCTGACAAATAGCTTTAGAACAGAAGCCACCTACTCAGGTAATAGTATGCTTGGAAAAAAAACATATCTTGACGCTCGCTGTCTATGAGTTCTTCGAATCCAGTTGTGGCAACGTTAAGTTGACATTATCATTCCGGTATTTGCAAATCCATACTGGCAGTTAGCTGGCCGATGAAATAATTTAATCATTTTCCAGTTTAGTAACTGGTGCTCTCCTGCGCCAACCACGTTAATACGCTATATTCTGACCCTTGGTAATAATCGAGCCGAGTCTAGACTGTGGATACACAATTCACATCTTTGGCGTGATCTTCATGGTCGATAATGCTATATAAAGTTAACATGCACCATGTGAATACACTCTGGCTATCAAAGTTGATCAACCAGTTTCCTCGAATAATATCTATTTGAAATAGGACCATTTCATCATGATAATCGTTTGAAAAGGTTGCACATCACTAACATCAGTAATAAGTATAAATGTAATCAAATCTCGGGTCCTTAACTTTTACTTGACACTCTTATATTGCCGGCTTGCCGAGATCTCGACAATTTTGAGGAAACTATGAGATTTCTGTTTATGACTAGCTAGTAGCTAATCGTCTACTAAAGTTCAATCGGACTACGGGGGATGCTAGCTTGTCGGAAGACGGATTTCAAATTATCAATCAAAAAACACTTCATCTTTTTTTTTGGTAATATGTAAAGAAGAGATCCCCCCGAAAGTTGGGCCATTCCATATCTCAACCTACTTCCTTTCATCTTCATTCGGTCTATCTGCTTGATCACTCAAAATAAATTCTCTTGAAGTATTATAACTTCTTGATTGGTCATGATGCGGGATACATGTACTCGCGTTGAGCCTTCTCATTCTCAGCCTTAGCAACGCCTTCGCTAGCGTACTCAGAGATGAGGCAATGTCAATAATGAGGTAGTAAACATTTTCAAATCTTTCCGGAGACCCAAGTCAAGCTAAAAACAGAAGCCCAGTTGATGTGGTTGTTCAAACCACAGCCTTTAACGCACTTCCTACATCTTGTTAGCACAGTGTACATTAGGAAAGCGATGGAGATGATTTATAAAGAGACAGTACGTCCACGAACTCCTAACCGAAAGACCCGAAACTCTGAGGGAATCCAAGCGAGATATTTTCAACGATATGATGTCAGTCATACCTAGAAAGCGTCAAGGTCGACGCTAGTGTTAGTTTTAATCCGGGGTTCGATACCATTCACCAGAGGCGGCATGATAGGATCATAAAAGCTGGATTCTGTACCGAACTGAACATGAATTGAACAACTGGGGCCGCACGCTAGAACTGGGCAGTAAAGTCTAGGCGCTGCAGATATGGAGCACCCTCACCAACTATAACAACAGGATACATTCAAGATCTTAACTACTTATTTCGCATGACTCATCAAAGGATAGGAAGAGGAATTGAGCTTGTTTAAGGTGATGTCTCCTCTCAACTCACAACAATATACTCAAGATTGAAATTTTGCTGTTGGAAAGTCCTCGGCACTCGAAGTCCAAAGTTTGAGTCTTTGACAGAAGAAATCACAAGTGATGAATATTATCGATTCCATCTACCTACACGCGGAATATAATGGGGTCAGAGATACCAGCCGTTTTATTTCTACAATTTGATTCCCAAGGAAACGAAATATCGATTACAGAAGATCCCAGCGACATAGTTCGATTCCTAAAACTGGATAGAAATGCTTTCATGCATATTAACTTCTTCATTGAACCCAGACCATGTTCATTTGCTTTACTTTACCACAACATACTAACAAGGATGATAAGAGTAAGGTACTTCAAACAGACATATTCCTCTTGCTTACTCAAGTTGAGGGTTTGACCATGATGAAAAAAGAGGACAGGATAGGCTTCGTTGGGGAATATACCAGCGGAAACACTCGACAAACGTTGAAGGAAAGATATCTACTCGTTCATTCACTAAGCAGATTGTTACGCTTCACATGCGGATAAAATGATATACAAACCTGATCTACTACTCTGATTTTAATTTAGTGTTGATTAATCCCAGACTAAAGTAATTATACCATGGGCACATAGTTAAAAATGATACTAGAAATTAGTCCAATCTTTAACACTCGATAAAGCTTTACGGATGACCTCTTCCATTATCTATTGCCCTTATTACCCTCGCTTAAAGATTTCTACGTGACGGATTACTGTAGTATTATTCATCATACAAATAAAAAATGCCGTTCTATATTCTATTTACTCTGACCCCTATATGAATCCGAGGATTTAGTTATTGTATACCACCTTCAATTTCACCGGATCCCGTGGGTAGCTTCAATAATACAACATTGTGTCATAATAACGCTAGATTTACCCTCACTTGTCTTTGTTTCCATTGTAATAATCAAGATCTCTGTAGTATCAATCCCATTCCATAATCGTCATTGTCGAAACTCATCACGAACCATACCTCGTTTTCAACAGCCTGTATTTCGAACTTCTCCTCCTACAGTGATGTTTAAGTTTCTACATGCTCTATACTCAAACTCCAGATCTGTACTTATATCACATTGCGTATCATCAGTCTCCCTCCCCCCCAAAATTATCATGACCATCATGGCAATGGAATATTTGCGATAAAAAGTCGCTTTGTAAGTAACCCTTACATTCGCTTCTTCAAACTTCATTTTTACCTTTCTTCTTTTCTACCTAGTACATTCCTCTATCTTACAGCTTGCGCACGCCCTCCCAACACTATCATATCATCATCTCTTTTTCTTATTCTCACAGCTCTTCTTCACGAATTTCGGAATTATCTCCTCCAGTAACTTCCACATGTCAAAAAAGTAACCTTTCCTACCAATAATCTCTTATACTAAATGATCACAGCTAGCAATCGACGCTCCTATTTACATTTTTCTAAGCGATCACCTCACTTTTCAAGCCAGACTTCATACTTCTATCCTCTCTTCTCCTCTCCCATCTCCACCTCCCAATTTCCACATTCAAACCCCAAGACAACCACTCCCCTCCAAAAACCAAAGACGAATAAAAATCGAAAAACACCAACACCAACAGACGAGTACTTCGTACAGCCAAGAAAAACAGCCAAGAAAAAGAGCCATCGATCAAGTCACCCATAGTGTCAATACCAACATCGATACCTCAACATATATACAGACACTATTCCACCATCTGATCCATCTCAAGTGTTCTTCATATACATAGCCCTCCAACCCAACACGCAGATTCCCAACAACCTAGCCGGTACTCCCAGTTCAACAATCCAGACAGACTACGAACGAGACTGAACACTAATACTAACAATCAGCCATTAACATTAACATTAACCATTACGAATATTCAAACCACGCATCAACAAGTCCGTATTTTACAGATTCTCGAATATTGAAACTAAAATGAAACCCACGAATCCACCATCTTCTCATCTTTGAACTATAGTCCACTCCTTTTTCTTCGGGTCAGACAAATTGCAGGCCGCCTACAACATCAAAGCATCTCGAAATCATCTGCCAAATCGCCAGTCGGAATCCACCAATCCTATAAGCCCATTTACTTTATTCTCAGGACTCGCATGGGAGGGACTATTAGAATACACATACCATGCACACATGTGTTTCCCTATATCCACCTTCAATCGTATCCCCGCTCTCAGCACCGGCCCCCGTGCTCTTCTTCAACCTCGTCTTACTTCCACGCACTTTAGTATGTAAGAACTGATGGATCGATGAACAGGCAGATATATCATGCCATTCATTCAAAGTTATATCAATCATTAAATGCAAATGCAAATCAAGCAAAGAGAATTGCAAGTACCGCACGATACAGAAATTGTAGCATTCCCTCATCCGCCAATGAAAAGAAGGTAGTAATGTATGCATTGTTTCATTAACGCGACGTCAAACATCCTACCACCAACCAATCCTTGAGTACGACTACGCCGTGATGCGACGAAAGAATCAAAACGCCTCGAACAATCATATCAAATCACTCGTAGAAACCACCTATACTGTATTCTCTTCCATTCACCCCCTTTCCTTGTCTCTGGGCCTCATCAGATTAACCCCGCTCTTGCTGCCTCTCCACCTCCATCGCCAAGTACTTCCTCCATCCTAGCCTTCCCCTTACCAATACCACCCTCACCAACTCCCATCCTCCTTGCCACATATCTCTGTGCTATAACTCCCACACCTAAACTCAATGTCTCTTCCACCCATTCTGCAACCCATTCGCGCGGGTCCACTCCTCCGCTCTCTATAATTTGTTGAATCTCCTCTGGTAACCCTGCATGGGCATTCTCTGATTCTGTACCGAAGAACCCTGACTTCTCTTTAGAGGGTGAAGATGTGGAGGTTGGAGTTAAGGGAGCTGGGGCATCGAGCCATTGAATCCATTTAGCAGGAATGGCTTGAGTAAGTGTATAGAAAGTGATGCTATGGATTGGATCTTGAAGGCAAATAGCGAAGGAAATTAATTCATCAGGTTTTGGTTTTTCGTCAACCACGCCCCCTTCTGCCTCTTTCACTGGACCTCCTTGAAACAAATCTTCTGGTGCTTCATGAGTAATCGCTTGGACGGCCATGAAAATATCGCTGCTGCGAACTGGATTTGATTCGCTAAGATTTTCGGTAGCTCGCTGAGCTGCGAGTTCGAGTCCACCATGCGCATCAAAATATTCCTTCGAATAGGCTTCTGCGCTTACGCGAACGAGTTTCGTTCCTTCGATAAGTCCTTTGACGGAACCAATATCACGATTGTCGGTGCCTACGCGCCACCACGGCCCATCGCTCCATCCTGCATTACCTCCAGTATAACCAGCTTCGGATGTGCGACGTGCTGTGGATTCGTGACCACGTTGAATGACAAGCAGATCTCCTCCCTCGACTTGAGCCATCACACGAGAGAATGTAGAATAGATGAGAGGGTCGAGAGAAGGATATCCAATAAAATCATGGGTGATATGGATTTGGAGTCGTTCATGGGATGAAATGGGTGGTGCGATGGTATGAAGAATGTTTGTAAAGGTTGGAAGAGCTCTAGATGTCAACTCACCACCTGCGATTTTAATTAGCACTTCCTCACTTGCCAGTTTTTCAAATCAAAATCTTACCAAAGCCTCTAAGAACTCCAACGTTTCCTTTAACTTGTTCTGCCCATCGTTTAGCTTCTTCATTTTGTTGTATTTCCTTCACTGCAGCTTGAGCGTGGTTGACTGCCGCACTAGCTGTTGCTGTTGCAGTTGCAAAGACACTTCCCCATGACCATCCTCCACCCGCTGAAGGGGCTTCGGTAGCAGCCTGAGCAATTGGAGCTTTCTTTTCCGCTTCTTGAAGATCGCTACTAGTTGCTGAAGGGGTAAAACTAGTGTGAAATGATCGAGTACTGTCAACAGATTTCCGGGGCAAGGTGGGTTTCTCCTCGCTTGATCTGTCCTCACTTTTGCGAGATGCTGGTGGAGGGGTTGCTGTATTTGAACGTTTCACTTGTTGAATTCGTGGTGTATGTGGTCGACTTGGTTGCTGTGCTCCAAGGTTTTCAAGTTCCGCAAGTAAATCTTGTTCTGATTGAGATGGTTGTTTTGTTTTATGTGATTTTGCAGCTCCCTTGGAAGGTGCTTTAACTTTGACCTCATCAATGCCTTCCAAAAGTTCATTCAATTCATCATCAGTTGGAGCTGGCTTTGATTTCTTTGAAGCCATGATTGTAAGTTGTGTATCAATTGGGGAGCAGTATCAGAGCAGAGGTCGAATGATTATTGAAAGGATTTGCTGGTTGTTGAATGATTGGACCCGTCGGAAGAATGATATAACAAGTGATATTTACTTTGACTGTCAACTGTCTTTATTAAGCTCTATTTTGACGTTATTGATAAAGCAAATAGCAGAGGTCTCACTCAACATGAACATCCATCAACATTCATTGATATGGAGCAAGGCTAACGTAACCTTGGGTCCGTCTCTGATTGGCTCCAGCCACAGTTAAGGCGTTTAAGCACCGAGCACCGCCATCTAACATTTTACGAAAGCCGCAAACCCCAAATTGAATCGAAATAACCTTTTTAAAGCAGTAAAATGAGAATCTGACCGACTACGATACTTTTGAACAACAATAGCTTTATGTCTTAAAAATAGCATGTAGTTGATCATCGATACCTCTTGCTAATTCTCCTATAAAGTTTCTAAATCAATTTGTACCCCTTTCCTCAAAACATTTTGGTACCGGTACACATTTTCTTCCGGTTGCATATAGAGCTGCAAAACTCAAGTTTGAGACCTTGTGGACAAAAACTCGAAACTCTTTGGGTTGAAGCCAGCACAGCACACCGTGTTGGTTTCATTTTCTTCGAATCAATTCATTGAGAAAACTTTGAATTCTCTTCAATATGGCACGAACTAAAGTTCCTCCTATTGCGACTCAAGATTCTACTTCTCATATTGAGAAAGGAGTTGGTTCTTCCGAGTCTCAAGAAACTTCGTCCAGTTCTTTTACATCATTTTCTTCAACCCCCATATGCCCTAATTGCAGTAATACGTTTGCTAAACTATCAGATATGGTGAGTCTATCTTTATATAGATCCCTCCCCTTCAGCTGAATCACTTACTTGATGCTCATAAAATGTAGGACTTTCGTAGTCACGTGGCTGCATGTAGTCGGCCATCCACAGCGGAATCAGTAGGAACTATCACTACTTCAGGTAGTTCTCTATCACCACCTCCTACTTCACTTGAGAATGTATATGCTACAGCAAAATATTTATCCAACAAGGATGGGCTGAGGCCAGATTTGCATTTCGACTACAATGCAGCCCAAGAGCCTGCTATTGCTATCGCTGACGCCGACGAAGAAGATTTTGATTCAGGAGATCACGATCTGATCCAACCATATATCGATCCAAATTCTGAATTCGACTACTATGATCAAGTCGAAGGTCATGAAGAACATGACGTAGACATCAATGATCCAGATATTGGTCTGAAGTTCAAATATCCCAAACTCCTCCCGGTGGAGCACTTCGAAAAATACCTTAAAAATCCTAGCGAAATGCCATATGATGAACTTTACAAAAAAGCTGCGATTGTTAGCACAGTAAGTCGCCGTCGCTACTTCTTTTCCCCAAGTTTCCTTTCTGATGTCACATTTGATATCGTGCTTCATACTGTGTGGGGTAGAAGAACAGGATTAACAATTCCGATAGACTGTTTTAGCCGCCTGGCAAAGGGAGTTTGATGCAATTGACGAGGAAATTTACGCATATGAATCCCAGGAGAAAGAACGACTTCAAATCGAAAAAGAAGCCGAGAAAGCTGCAGAAGAGGCAGACAAACTTGCCGAGCAATTGGACAGAGATGATCTGGCAGCTACTGCGAAACATTACGCGGTGGAATTGAAATTAAAGACTCCAGAATGGACAGCTTTCATAAATCAATATGATGAAGACGATGAATTTCGTCTACGCCTCGAGAGTCTCCGGGACCCACAATTCAGAGCCAAACTTCAACGACAAGCTTTCGTTAGAGCGCAAGAGAAGCAAAAACTTAGGCAAAAGGAACTCAAGGAGTCGAATAAGCTAAAACTTCTCAACGAGCCATTGCCTGAGATTAAATTGACTAAAGAAGAGATAGAAGCCGAGAAAAGAAAAGCAGGACGTCTAATAGATCCCACAAAGTGGGATGATATGAAGCAAGCAGAGGTGTACGGTTTCGAATATTCTTCCCATCCAAAACATGTTGGTGCGCAACCAATCCCATCGGCCTCTAGAAAGCGTGGTTCGGGTGAAATAGATATGAGTGAAGGTAGAAGTGGTCGAGCTCAACGAATGGCCACTAGAAAAATGTACGATCAAAGTACGCCAGAGGACGAATCGGACGGGTTACCGGCCAAACGACAACGAAAGGTCCGAGTTCTTGATGATGCTATTGGAGAGTTATCCAAGACTCCCCGAAAGCAAAGCCGAAGTCAAACCCCCATCAGAAGAACATTTCCATCGGGAAAACCTATTGGAAGGCCACCAAAGTCTCTGTCAAAGCTAAAGGATGTTCAGCTTGCATCTGGCGAAGATGAACCGATACTCGAAGATGAATCTATTAAGGACGAAGATATTTCTCGACATCTCCTGCCAGCCGAACAAGAACAACTACAGCAATCAGCCGAATTACTTGTCAATCAAATCGCCGAAGAATTACCCGTTGAACCGGTTGTAAAAAAGAAGCATGCAGGTGGTAGGCCACGGAAGCATCCGCTTCCTGTTCCTGCTCCTGTGGCTGTTGTTGACGTTATAAACCCCGCAGAACAAATTACTACAGCAGTATCCGAGACTCCTGCGGCAATCGTACCTCCTATCAAGCCGAGGGCTAAAGTCATCAAACCAAAGAAGCAACCAACCAAGTCAGCCAAATCCGGTGGTCGGGTCAAGAAGGAAGCTAATATCGAACCAAGTGCCGAAACTGAAGAAGAAAATGCAATCTTACCAACAACCGAACACGATGACGACTCGGATTCAGACGCAACTGAGGCAATCAATTCAAGGCGCGACAGCTCATCATCGCAGTCAACTATCTCTTCTTATGGTAATCTTCCAACCAACCGTTCTTGCACCCGTGAGCAGACCCTAACACGTGAACCTCGAATAGCTACTCGAAATCGTGCAGCAGCATCTGTCGAAAAGTCAACCTCAATCCAAGAGTCCCCCAAGAAAGTTGTACGAGGGAAGCGTAATAGTAGATCGAGCGAAACTCCTGTCGCTAATTCTCAGTTACCAAAGGCACGGAAGCCACGCGGAAAACAGGCAACGATCGAGGAGGATGAAGGAGTGAAACCATCACATGAACCAATCATCAAGAAGGAAGCAACTCCGGCCGCACATCCAATCATCTCACCATCATCGTCCCGAACTAAGCGCAAGCGAACAGCTGAAGTCAATTCTGACGCGCCAACAGCTCAAAGTGCCTCCCCTACCAAGAAGGCTCGTAAAGGTCGTCCTACTAAATCCTCATCGGCACCATCTGAGGGGCCCCTTATTATTTCGGCTTCATCATCGAAAATCAAGATAAATAAGAGAGCTAAAGGACCTCTTGCAAGAATTCTTCCACCTCGTGAACCCAGCACTCGAGCTCGTCGGGCTCCAAAAGCCATTCGAAACACTGATGATGCTGAGGAGGATGAAGAGGATGAAGATGAGTTGCAAATGCCAGCAACGGAATATGAAAGGTATCAAGCTTTGGCTGATCCAAGGAGTCCCATTACGTTGGGAAAGAGGATTCGAAAAAGCGTCATTGATTTGAGAACAGCGATGGAAGGAGGGGATGATGAAGATGGTGATGACGAGTTTGAGGGGTGATTGGGTTTGAAACATTCTGTCGTTCTCATCATCATGACCAATCTCCTCAATGATATGAATGTCTGTGTCTTGTGTTTTTGACATTCATTCTATCATTTCATCTCCAAGTTTCGAACCTTCACTCAAACCAATAGCCTTGTATCACAACTTACTCAAACTTGGCGAAACACCGACACCCTACGATTATTGCTACCATTCTCAATTGCAAAAAAGGACGATCCTCTTTTTGTATCGATGCCATCGATCAAATCTAAATCAACCAAAAAGGCCTCGAAGCAATCAATTCAGGCCCTTTTCACGATAAACGAGTGTTCTATACAATAACACGTACATAAATTGAACAAACCTCACGAGGTGCTCCTGTTATATTTTCTTTCTTTTTGACTTAGCATCTTGTATCTATCCTTGTCCATAATTAGTTCACGAGAACCATTGGACATATTACACGGCGGCGCTCTTTTTGGGGGTCCAACGCAAGAATTGGATTTTACTTTCATTTTATATAAGCGAAAACACGGATGAATTAACTGCGTAATATGGTCATTGTCTTACTAGTACAATGGCTGGAAGGAAGGGGTATCTGTATTTCTTAATGAATATATGAGTATGGACTCGGATATTGTGTGTGCATATATATGCATTGGAAGGTTCTCGGGGTTGGGATAAACGGGATTTTTCTATTTATACATATGTCTTATGGTCTTGGAGTTTTGGTCCCGCGGCATTCAATTTTTTCCTTTTCTCTCTTTTTTTTTGTGCATAGGATTATAGGAATACACGGTGTTGGTATATGTTTTACGTCTGGAAATATAGAGACATCGCGCAACAAAAATGGAATAATTGAAAACTCGACCAGAGCTCTGATTTCTTGACTACAAGGAGAGAATGACACATGCTTCTGTACACATTGGAAGTTAGACTTGTATCTTGACGTGTGAATATGTTGTTGACGTACCCAGGGGGTATGTACAAAGATTGCCAGGAGTGATTTTAGATCAATTGCACTTCCATATCCCGGTTTATGTCTGAAGGATATGTATACAACGAAACTTCGCCAGCAAATTATTATAAAGAGCGAAAAGGATGGGGCTAAACTTTTCACTTGAATCTAAGTCTTCCTAATGGTTCGCAATTTGATTCGGTCCAGCTCACTTGCTCTCTTCATCGTCACAGAGTTGAGTTGGAGAAAGAAAATTTTGTTATTGAAATGGGAGTTATTAAGGGTTTTAACACACTCTTGTATATATATCTACGAGTATCCATAATCCGTGCCTGTTTTTCATTACCTATGACTATGTGTGAAATATGAAAATCGTCCATCTTCGTTATGTTCATTACATGATATCCATACCCATATACCTTTGTCAACATGACATTACTACGTATCATCAATTTCATATATCTCAGAAAAACCTTACGACCCAAATCGCATGTTTAAATCCAATCATCCATCCATCCAACTATTCATCCAACCATCCCTCAATGCATCGCAACTTGTTCGCCCCCGCCTCTCCTCCCACCAAACCCACCCGCGGTCGAATTCCTCACCCCAAAAGCACTCGCCACAAAGCCCACCCCTCCGAACGCCACGCAAAACCACAAGCCCGTACTGTACTGCTCTAGATTTCCCTTCCCCTTATCCGTATCTACGGCCTGCACCACCGCGCTACTGAGCGCCAATCCAACACCGCTCCCAATCTGAAACGCGGTATTGATCATGCCACCACAGAGACTCTTTACGCTCACAGGTACACTGCTCAGTAGGATAATGGTGCAGGAACAGTATACGATTGTGACGGCGGCGACGACGAGGAGAGAAGTGGGGAGGACGTGCGACCAGAAAGATGTAGAGGTCGAGGTGAGCAGTGCGGCGGGGATAGGTGATGCCATCATCATGAGCATACCGACGAGAAGCACGTTTTTGGTGTTGTATCGTTCGAGAATCTTGCCGACGGACATGGAGAATATAAAGCCGGTGGCGCCCATAGGAAGGAAATAGAGAGCGGTGGTTCCGGGGGAGAGACGGTTGATTTCTTGCGCTATGAGGACGATGTAGTAGAGGACTGTTTGATAGCCGCCATAGCATACTTTAGTGTATGTGTTAGTATTTAAAATTGCACTGTATGGGGGGGGAGGGAGAGAGGGGAAAGAAGAGGTAAAAAAAAAGAAAAATCCCCCAACATACCAAAGCCCGAAATCCACAACGCGGCAAAATTCTGTATTTTCCACAGAGAAAGCGGCATAATCGGGTGCGAAGCCCTCTTCTCCACATAGACAAAAACCCCCAAAACAGCCACCGACAAAATCAATAGAACGATGATAAAAGCCTTACTCCATCCATACACGCCTCCGCTGGACAGAACGAACGAGAGCAAAATAAGCCCCCCAGTCGAAAGTCCCGCACCCAACAAATCCAAACTCGGTTTTTCCTGCCCCTCCAACCGATCCTTTGGCAGAATAAACTGGCTCAATCCTCCCAAACTCCCCGTCAACGCAGCAGAAACATAGAAAAGATATCTCCACCCCAGACTCCCCGTCAAGAACCCTCCAAAAATAAGTCCCGCGCAGAATCCTACCGCTCCCGAAGCCGCAAAGAATGATAACGCAATCGTGCGATCTTTAGCCACAAAATACGAGGAAATAATTCCCACCGCAGAAGGAACCGTCATCGCGGCTCCAATCCCCTGCAGCGCGCGGAAAATAGCAAGTTGGATAAACGACGTCGCGAAGCCATTTGCAATTGTCCAAATAGAAATCCAAAGCATCCCAATGCAGAAGATAAGTTTGCGTCCGAATCGATCACTCAACACACCAGCTAACAACAGGAATCCTCCAAAGGTCAATGTGTACGCACTAATTAGCCATTGTAAATCACTTGCTTTGGCTCCGAATTCTTTTTGGATGGCGGGTAAACTGATGTTGACTCCAGTCATGAAAACATTATCCATAAGTTGTGCTCCGCATGTTGTAACAAGAATGAGTGCACCGCGGAAACTCTTCACACTCCCGATATCCGGGTATGAAGTTTCGGGCAGATTTCTCGATGGTTCTTCGACTTGTAGCTCAAAATATTCGCGTGGAGTGGCGCTTCCGCTTCCGCTTCCATTTGTAAGTCCCTGGCCGTTTCGATGCGAATTCAAACCCGGCGTATTGACCGCCGAAGAAGGAGAAGGCGGACGAGTCGAATATGGCGTATTGAATTCGCTAGGCAATTCTCTTATCGTACTGATAGGACCGGGCTTTGCAGCTTTGGGAAAAGATATCGTAGTATTATCCCTCTCCCTCCCAGAATCGCCTTCTCTCGAAGATTCCCCATGCGCTTCAAGATACGCATCCTGATGTCCACTAATAACACTGGCTGTTCTCGTCAAACTCTCTAGATCCTCTGCGTGTACACTGTCGCGAAAGGCTAACCGTCCAGATACATTTGAGCGGCGACGAGGTTGTGTTCCAATTCCTACACCCAAGCCCGCACCGTGCGGATCTTCGTATTGGGAGTTTCTCCGTTCGGGAGTCGGAAGTGTGTTGTGTTGGCTGGTAGATGCTTCGCCATTTGAAGCTGATGTTGTAAAAACTATTAGCTCTGAAATTTTCTTGTCGAACTACAGAAATTTCTATTTCTGCATTGGCGAGGACGAAGGAGTATAACTTACGAGACATGGTTAGAAAGAAAGACTACCACAACTTTAATCAATATCAAATCAACTGCGAAAGAAAGTAGTAGTTCAAGATCACAACGAGCACTTGGCCCTCGAAGATAAAGATAAAGATAAAGATAGGTTGGGCAACAGCTCATACGATTCATTCATTTCACATGGCAACCCACAACCCCATAATTTTGAAAAAATCAACATCATCGATAAGCCTGAAAATTTCCCCGCCGCAGGGAGTCAAGGGTACCATCACGCCTTATCGACTTGAAGGGTCTTTTTTCTCCTCACCTTTTTCCGCCTAGGAAGGTTTTCCGATAGCTATCCCTGTTTCTATCCAAGAACCTAGCGGACCAGCCTTCACACGAACGAAAAAACCCGCATATCAAATCACCGAAATTGACAAAACTATTAAAACCACTGCTTATACTTTAATATTAAGTAACGTTGTAGAGCTTCAATTGGTATAAAAATAAGTATCTTCGGATAAGTAGATTTAGTTTTCGAAATGGAAAAATTGATAGGTTGATTTGATATATAATATTGAAAGGGAGTATCTTTTGGGTGTGCGGTTTTTTCGTTTATATGGAGCCAGCGAGTCAAGACATATGCGAGAGATCCACATAGAGAGACATCGCCTAAAATCATAGTGGGGATCCGTTACTTCACTCGATGGATTTTTTTCAAAGCTTGCATTTGCATGTGATGTAGTCTGATAATAAATCAGTTGGCCACTTAAAAGCACATCATTTCGGAAATGGTTACTACATAACACAATCGGAAGGAGTCCCCCCGCAAATTCGATGTACCGAAGTGTTTGATAGCCCTTGAACTATCTGTATTCAGTTCGGTTCGGGTGCCAATCTCGAGGAGAGGTTTAAGCTTGCGCTTGCAGCCTTATACGTTTGCAGATCATTCAAGGGCATGCTTTGGGGCCCGCCACTACAAGAAAAAGAAACGGCCCAATCCAGGCCAGGCCATACTTTCATTGCCCTCCATCAATTATAAATTTGATCCAGAAAAGAGGGGAGTTCTGGTATGAGGAAGATCTAATTTGAGAAAATCATTGCAATCATAGCAGATGTAACATTGAACCAATCAACGTGTCCAACTCTCATATTAACATCTATCCAAATAATTATACTCAATGGCATCCAACTCCTTGCGCCACCAGTAAAATTTTAGGCCAAATACTCCATCCTATAGAATAATTTCCCACATCTGGGAGGGGAATATAACGCCAAATAAAATCCCAACTATGTGCAAACGCCCAAGCACTGGCGCGCCACGTTTTCAGTATACTGTTCTTCCTTTTCGTAATCATCTGAATCCAGAACTCCACCGTCTTCCAATTCAATGGCCCAAGTTGTGGTGGAACTATTGAAGAAAATCATACGATATAATGAAGAAAAAGTAGCAGAAGAAAGTAAGATCGCTTAATGGATATAACAAAATGCAAATAAAAGGTAGCAAACTAATATCCTATAGATCCGCAAGAATCGGCATCTTCGTAGTGCTAGGAATGGCGAGATCGTTCGATGGAGCTCGAATGCCGTGAAGTGACAGGTTTTATCGACCGTTTGAAAAGATGAAATGGTTAGGAGACGGGTGCAGACCCTTCGGTCTTCTTAATTTCTCCCTTTATCTTATCCTCGTTTCTCTGTCTCGCATCGGCGGCTTTTTGTTCGTCCTGTTTACGTTTGTCTTCAGCTTTTTGTACTTGATTGGCCTTTTTCTCAGCTGCGGTAAATATCTTGTTCTCTGCGGCTCGCTGAGCTGGCGGAGTTTCGGATGCATCATGGGATTGTGATTTTGGCTGTTCTTCTTTGAATGGTTGTTTGCTTACGGGTGGTGTGTCATCTTGTTGAGCTTCCTGCGCGGCTTTTTGCTTCGCTTTCTCTTTAGCTTCCTCTGTGGCTTTTTGTGCTTCTGCCAACTTCTTGGCTTCCTCTAACTTCTTGGCCTCTTCGAGTTTCTTTGCATTTTCTGCGGCTTGCTTCGCTTCCTCCGCCTTTTGTGCGTCCGTCTTTGGCGGTGGTTGAGCTGCCTTTTGTGGTTCCATTGGTACTTGAATATCTTGCTTCACAGGAATCCATTCCATTTTATCATCGTCGAAGTGGTGGCTTTTTAATTGAGTTAGCAGAGAAATTCCAAGGTAAAAATCTTAATTTCATCAAACATACCCTTCAAATTCAGTCAAAGTCAATGATTTCTCATGATATTCTGCCTCCAGGATTTCTTTATAGGCGAATGGAATTTTGGCTGGAGCTCCCTCGAAGAAGGTGTCTCGCAATGGAAAGATGTAGGTATCCTATGATTATTAGCACAATCCAGCTAACCATTTTCCAAACAAAATTACCCTATATTCATGACCATCCTTGCAGCTCATCATCCCTTCCCCGGCAGGGTGTGTGTAATTATATCTAGCAGTTGTGATATCGATGAATAAGCCACTCGTAGTGTCGACCCATCGTGCATCAATGACATTCAATTTGTCCGATTGCTCCCTATTAACATAATGAGGGTTAACCTCGAGCATATAATCTCGGCCTTCTGGAATGCGTGGAGTTTTGTAGTGAAAGACGGTCATATTATAATAAGAGGCGAGAAAGTGCATTGAAGCTTCGGAGACTTGGACATCGGAGTCGGAATCCCATGGTAGAATCTAAAAATTGTGAGATTCTGTGAAGAAATCGAAATGTTTGCAGTGTCGTTCATACCTTGCGATTCCACCACCAGCCGAGTAAAGTACCATGCATGAGCCATGTTTCCACTCCAATATCTGAGAAAGTAGCTAGGTAGGTTTGAATGAGATTCGAAAGTGCTTGTCTGCGTTCTCTGTAACCCAATTGCTTGTCGGCGAATCTGTACAGATAATATTAGGTTCCGTCATTTTGTGCCGTAGCAAGAATCTATCCATAGAAGCTACATACCGGCCATCATAATGCGGATGGAAGCTGTTAACCTCGCCATATTAGCATTGAATTCCAGATCTACATCGAAAATCTCTGGTTTCCTAGTTTCAATAGGATGGTGAATATACGTACACACTCTCATCTGTTAGGAATAATTCCGTTAGCTGGATTTCCAACTAAACACAAACTCCAATAACAACCATGGACCGGACGAATCGGACGGGTCGACCATAGTCGCAAGTTGCGCCACAACAAACTCTCTTTGAGAAGAAAACAAGAACTTACGAAAATATTTCCCGCTTGGATCACCTCTCCTTCCGCTCATGTCCTTGTGTAACTTTGTGCGCACACTGTAAAAGTCGGCATCTCGTTTTTGAATTGCCAGCGCCGACACAATTGACAAAAGTCCAGGTAAAGTGATGATCCACGAGATGCGCATTTTCGATTATCACGGTATGGCGATCAGCTTACAAGAAAGCAATCTCGACAGGGTTGAACAACCGTCTTGGCGCGGCTTTTCTAAATTGTGGACGTGGGATGAAAGGATTTGCCAAGAGATGTACGATCGACTTCTTGATTGTATATATGGAGAGAAGGGATTCGGACGCTGCTGTTATGTGTAGAGCAAAGAGGTACAAGAGAGAGGGAGATAGAGAGATGGAAAGAGAGAAAGAGAGAGCACCAACGCAAAATGTAGAAAATGTAGAGATTAAAATGGAGAGTGAAGTGCAATAGTATTCATTCAAGGAAAAGAAAAAGAGACGTGGGGAAGCACACGATCAAGTACTCCTTTGGTTACTCGTCACCCAAGACAAGGGATATATCCCAAGAAGCATTTGAGTGGAGACAGATCTTGCTAGTTTTCTATAAAATGTGATTAAGCAAACAGCTTACGGAGTTATGAATGTTGGGATGTGAGAATATTAAGGCGGCATGAGGAGGAAGCATGTATTTTGGTTCAATTCGCCGCTTGGAAAGAGTTAAAGTAAAGGGAAAGAGAAATATTGAGTGATTATTGGATGAATTGGAAAGTCGTCGTGGGTTCAAGCATCAGCCCCTCCCCCCGCCCCCAAATATGCTCTAAGATGTATTTACTGCATAGGACCTAGTAGCTACAATCATTATGATTAGATGAGGGATATGAGGGACATGAGGAATGTGAGGAATGTGAGAAGCTGGTATCAATTAGCGCTTGCTTCTGTTTGAAGTGAAAGGGCTAAATCAAGATCTAAAAGCAAAAGTTCTATACCTGATAGATTCTATCCAGAGTCTTCAGATAGGTCGTCAGACTACATAACTAATTTCTACCTAGTAACTCCCTGGATGCAAATTTCTATCTATTCGTCCATTTATCTATCCTACAGTGTATCTTCAGGTAGCTCGTTCATCATGAAAACAGCACAATCTAGAATTATTACGTCGTAGCATCCATCCCATTGGGTTGGGACATGGCATTCGATATCAATATTTCGCAATGCAATCCTCAGATAAAAAGGCTCAGTCCATTTTATTAATGCGTAAGCAGCATACGGCTTGCTACACATGGATTACGACGCTTTGGACCCAACCTTAATTCTTCTGCTCACATCTCTCTTTTTGAATTCCCAGAGGTTTCAGATTGATCTAGGATTAGTATGGTTAGGATGGCGCGGTATATCGTCACTTTTGTTGGAATACCAAGGCAATGCATTTTGCCTATGTTTGAGAGACGGAGAAAGAATGCAAGGCGAGGAAAAAAGAATGACAATCATTACTGAATCGACTTCATACCTGGGGAAAAGCTGGGTGGATGCGTCCGGTATCCGTGAACACAACAAGGTTGAGCTTGATTAGCCGCCATCTAATGATATTGACATCTCGGCGATGTGCTTTTAAGCCTGCAATGATGATACCAAGCAGGTCACAGAAAGGAGTTGGTTGGTTGGGGTATTTACTGTGCCATACGACTGACCCCCCTCAGCCCCTTGATCAAGGAATCGAAGCTATCGTCATCTACCGTTTTCTTCTTTTCACCCACCAAGTGATTGGGAAAACGGGAATTCATCCTAGAAAAAGACACCACCGATAAATCCACATCCCTCTCCTTGAGTCGTGTGCTCAATAACCCCTTGCTAGGCCGCGTCAGCTAGAAGAAAAAGAATGAGCCAGGTGAAGCCACAAAGTTAAGCTTTTAGACGAATCTTGGCAAAGCTTACATACGCCTTCGTTACTAAGCCTTGCACCAATGATCTGATTCAAGGATCTTTTCACATCTGCTGTGTGGACTTTTCAATGCATTTGTCCTGTTCTTTATTTGCTCAATCGCATACCTACAGATCATTAAGGGTCTGACAATATCACAAACAGTGCGACTTATCAATCCAATCAGTGTCGCCAACAACAAATGAATAGGAGTATTGGAAGGATGACAATAAAAAGCGCAGGAAGATACGACATTAGCTTCAAAGTTCGGCTTAGAAGGGAAAGAGCACTTGAAAACCGCGGTGCGTCGTCTTTGCGGACGCATTTATATTCCCGTTCTCCGTTATTAATAGCAGCAATGGGCTTCTGTAGGGGCTGGAAGCAGAACCACGGAAATTAAGGCACACTTGCTCGGACTCAAAAAGTGGCTTTGGAGACCGTTTTGGTGTAAAAAAGGACGAAAAATGTGATGGTGATAATTGCCGCTTTCAAATATTGATGGGATAGCTACTAAGTATCGGCTAATAACTCAGATGAACAACTTTCTATCTTTCAGATAGCGAAGAGAAATGGGTTCTATTCTCTTCTCCCTTCTAGACATTTAAAGCATAACGTACACGCGCTTAATCTACAACCCGTGAAAGCTTAATTCTCAAAATAACCTTAGCGGGTCATCAGAATTATGCTTCAATCTTCGGATCCGATTGTACCGTGGATTGATCTCCATCCAATGTCATAATAATTGATCTGGATCCGGCTGCGCTTTGTCTGATTTTGAAACTCGGCGTGGATCGAGGATGCATCATTCATGGTAGTGCCACGTGGTTGTCCAAGTAGATCACACATCAGAATGAAATCCTGAGCATCTTCCCTGGAGCTGATCAGGTAATGTGGCAACAACAAATTCATACTTCACGCAGAAATTCTTATATAATATGTCCCCGCAAAACTCGTGTTTAGTTTTGTGTCTTTTTCGAGGAACATGTATAGACATTGAGTTCCTTGTGTACGTTACCTCTAGACTCTTACTACGATATTTTTGTACTTTCTTTGAGTTTCTAGACACCTAATAGTTTCGCGACAATTATACTTCGTTCATTGGTGTTGGTTTGCATTTCCCTGTGGTTGGAACAGACACGTTCAACTTTCTATCGGTCAACTTCGTCTCAATATTGATTTCTTTGCTTTTAATTTCCTTCGGAATGGAAGTACTTTAGAGCAGCTTGGGCAACTTTGGATTCAATCATTCAATGATCAACACAATCTCAAAATTTGCACTTGATGTTACCGGTTTCGCTCTCCTCATTCTGACCCATGCCATGGACCGTTTCCGCTACAGCATTGTGGCACGCATTCTGTGAAAAGATACCTCGTTGATGGGAGATAGTGCAACGTGGCAATGACGACGTCACTTATAGGTTATGAGATGGAAGCAAGTAGTGTCTGTCTTGTTAATTGCCCAATCCAAATTTCCGCCGGTTCATCGTGATAATAAAGTCTTTCTTTATGTTATGACCAGAGCAAAAACCTGGTTCTCATGAGTTTCCGCTCTACTCTTCTTATAATTTCGACGTTTACTCGCAGTTCAAAATCTCAAGTAAGTATCTCGACCAAGAATACACTTGAAAGCAATTTGTTTGTGGTTTGAAGTTGCCAATCCAGAGTGTTCACGATTTATTTTGGGTGTTTGCGAGAATTTAAGTGATCGAGGTATTCACAAATATGAAAATCATCGCTGAGATGATTTCAGTGAGCGAAGAATACCAAGAAGCGAAGATAAACGGCCAATGGCGAGAATAATTTGTGCAGGCACCCCGATACAGAGAATGACGACGTATGATACGTCCTCATCAATCTTAACAGCACCTACGGGAAACAAGGTAATCAATCTTTCCGCGTTTGCAAAAGCCTCCTTATCCTCTTTTTCAATATCACCTTCATGCAACCAGCTGTTTGTCGTTGCAACACTTTGCCAGAGCATTCTGCGTTACCCAATGTCGAATTTTAAACGCATAACCTGCTGTCGGTTCAGAAGAGTTGATCGTCAGCTCAGCTGTTGTTTATAAGACGCTCGAAAAGAATGGAATTATGTCGTATAGCCAGGGTAATGGAATCCAGAGATGCTAATGTCGACGCCTCCCACGGAACGAGTGCATACACATAATGTTGCTCGCGGGTGACTTGCAGAGACTTTGTAGCCATTT
The DNA here is from genome assembly GCA_019395255.1 of Botrytis medusae. Lineage (NCBI taxonomy): Eukaryota > Fungi > Ascomycota > Leotiomycetes > Helotiales > Sclerotiniaceae > Botrytis > Botrytis medusae. The sequence goes on along the minus strand of JAHXJL010000032.1, from coordinate 36,100 downwards.
GAAATTATTCTTCAGCTAGAATCAGTTCTCCATTTGCTTCTCTTGAAAAAAGACATAGCCAATGTAACTCTTGACCTCAGCATTAGTATTGCAGATGTCAGGTGTGGTTCAATCTCCTCAGATTTCTAAATCATGCTAAGAATGACTGTGAGAGTTCTTTTAGCTTTCGAAACATTTCTTCCTGTGAGTCTGTGGAGTTCAACCATGGAGGAAGACCTGCCATCGGGAATATACAAAAGTGCGACTAGATGGAGTAAATTAATGATAAACAGGTATCAGTGGAGAGTGAAGTTTAATACAAACAGGACGAACTAGCTAATGTGCGACTTCCACTGAACGTTCAAGAGTGAAGAGAATTACAATTATCTTTTGAGGTTTATCATCAAATTCGTCCTTACAAGTTCTGATGAGATGATATTCCTCAAAACTACTTGTTGTTCAAAGGATACCATACATCACGATACGAGGTTCTCCATCATTTGCGTCCTGATGCGAATGCGATATTGCGAATACGATAGATAGAGCCTTGCAAACAAATCGGATTATCGGACATCTCGGGTATTTCCCGGACAGATCTTCATCCCATTATTTTCATGTCGCTTATCATTTATAATTGGACGAGATTAATTGGCAAGCTGGGAATGTGTATCTCATTTTATGATTCCTAGACAAAATTGCCAGGCAAAAGGTGTAAAGCAAAACGGCTTCTTCAGTCTTTGACCAATGATGGCAGACCTTCTAGAGGAACATGTCGCATCCTGTACGTTAGATTTTGGTGGAAGGTACTGGGGTACCTCGTACCATGAATTTGGGCAATCGAAAACACAATTAGCCGTTTCGTTTCGGTGGTTTGCGATGCGAGCAAAGTACCGATGCATGCCAATGTTGGCTCGTCCATTTAAGATCAAATTCCCTCAGTGTTGCCAAAATTATTTGACAACAGAAACCCGACTTGAAACTTCAAAATTCTGCTGAAAGTCCGGAATACATCGCAAAAGAAAAATGGCTCCTGCCATATCAACAGAAGGAAGAAGTATAATTGGGACATTTTCTCACTTGTTGCTTTCCGCTGGAATTATAGTAGGTTGAATAGATCATCTCTTCTGTATTGATGGCTAATACTCCAACAGACTATCTGTTACATCACATACAAAGTGATATATAATCTTTATTTCCATCCTCTTGCAAAATTTCCTGGCCCAAGGCTAGCTGCAATAACAGATGGCTGGATATGTTGGCATAAGTAGATTCCACTGTTTCTACTGTTTCACGCTTAAGACTAATGAAGCGCAGTACTTCTGGAAATTATCACAAGACTATGATCAGCTTGCACAAGAAATATGGTCCAGTTGTCAGATTTGCACCAAATGATTTGTTAGTTCACCAGATTAACATGTCGAACTGACACTTTACTAACTCGAGAACAGAGACTTCGCCTCTCCTCAAGCAAATCAAGATATCCATGGTCATGTCAAGCAAGGAAAGGCCATATTTCTCAAAGGGCCAGCCTACAATACTGGTTCGGAAACCAATGTTGGCATTGTTTCAGCAAGAGATCCGGCTGTTCATCGAGAAATCCGAAAATCTCTTTCTCATGCGTTTAGTGCTAAAGCACTTCGGCTACAAGAGGAAGTGGTGATACAATACATGGACTTGTTCGTTTCTCAACTACATCAACGCAAAGATGATGAGAAGGGGTTGAACTTGTCAGAAGTAAGTCAGAACAGTTTTGTCTGTGGATCACTACTAACAGAATACAGTGGTATAATTGGTTAACTTTTGATATCATTGGCGATCTCGCCTTTGGGGAATCATTCGATGCAGTCAAATCTGGAGAAGGACATCCATGGATCAGTCTCATTCTCAGCACTATCCATCTGATGGCTATCATGGAAATCTTTCGACGCTTCCCATTTTTTATGAACTCATTTTTCAAAAAGATTGCAACAATTCTCATGCCTAAAGGCTTGAAAGAAAAGAGCAAGGTACATTTCCAAAATGCAATGCAAAAAGCAACTCAACGTATGGAACGAGGAAACAATGACCGAGACGACTTTTTCTCGCATCTACTACGCGAGAAAGAGAATGGGCCAAAAATCACTCGTGAATTCATCCTAGCGCAATCTAATACGCTCATTGTAGCCGGTTCCGAAACCACCGCCACTTTCCTTATAGGAGTAACATACTATCTTCTTGACAGGCCCGAAACACTACGACGTCTCCAAGAAGAGATCCGCAGTGCATTCACATCTTCACAAGATATCACAAGCGACTCCACAGCAGCCCTCCCATATCTTTCAGCCGTAATCGAAGAAGGTCTTCGCATCTACCCACCCGTACCAATGGGTCTCCCGCGTGAGTGTCCGGGCGCCACGATAGATGGTCATTATGTTCCCAGAGGCGCGATTGTCTGCGTCTCTGGCTACGTTGCTACCCATAACGAAGAATATTTCACCGACGCCAATGAGTTTCATCCTGAGAGATATCTACCTTCTTCTCACCCATTTTATGATTCTCGATATCAGAACGATAACAAAGATGCGAGTAAGCCGTTTTCTCTAGGTTCCAGAGCATGCCTGGGGGTTAATCTGGCGTATATGGAAATGCGGGTAGTTTTGGCGAGATTGGCATGGGAATTTGACTGGGAATTGAAGAGTAGGGAGTTAAATTGGGAAAGGGATTCGAAATTGGTGGTGCTTTGGAAAAAACCAGAGCTTAGGGTTGGGTTTACCCCGGTAAAGAGATGAGCTGGGGCGGTGTTATCTAGAGGCGTTTTGGTTTCTTTCTTTCTTTTGTCTTTTACAGAAATAATTCTCGTGGCAACAGCCCACAACCCTGGGGAAGTTGGATAATAGAAGGGTGAATACAAATTAGACTTTCTTCTGCAGCGATCCGTCCCAAATCCCGAATCTGAGAACGAATTGAGACAATTACAGACAGGTATCTAGGTGCTTGCCGTGTTCGAGAACTTAATGCTGGAAGCCGTGAACTAGATATGTATGTATACATGTATACAAGATGCTAGAAGTGCGAGAACGTGCTTTGGGTTGCAAGGACAACAGGGGGAGTTGGGATGAAAGATATGTGAGATTTCTTTGAGGAAAGATGTGTTGTTTGGGTTGTGAAATTCCAATTTGTTGAATTGACTTCATCTTGGTCACGAAATTTGTTTCTTAATGGTGATATTTCCAGAAAGATGTTTGATATTGCAATAGGAATATTGTCTGATACACATCTCTAGAAACAGCAAAACAGTGTGGAGAGGAGTGGTTCAATCTAATCTAATGAGACGATTGACATACTCAGTCATTTTCAATCTGCAAACACGCCTCATCCGCAAAATAAGAGCTCGTCTTCGAGTCTACAACCGCACCTCTTGGGATGCAACACATATTTGCCCTCTCATCTCACCTCGTTTGGGAGAGACGAAGAAATGATGAGATGAAATTGATGAACACAGAAATATTTGAACACAACATTGAGATTCAAGCACCCTAGAAGAGCACACATCGTCTACATCTCAATCTCATTCTATGCGCTCTCAATACACGGGTCTCAGTTCTTTTATATTCAATCGAATATTATCGCGACCATTCTTCAAATCACAAGTCGAAAAGAAAAAGAAAAACCATCCCCGCAGCTTCGGATAAGATAGAGAGATTCCGAAATATCCCTGCAACCGATAAGTATAATTGCCCCACGCAGTTTACCGTTAGAATGTGATAATTCATGAAAATTTCTAGGGACCAAGCTAGAGCGGAGTACGCCTTTCCAATCAATTCTGGACCTTCCAAAAGAGTCATACAAATGAATAATACAACACCACGTTCTTTTTGATTTTTCGTTCGTCGTTTGACCCTTCAAGAGTTCTTTTCGTTCCAATATTGTAAGACATTTACTTTTGTTGTTGCTTCGATTTGTGTTCAACGGGTCGGTCTCACGGTCTCACGGTCTTACTGTTTAATGTTTTAATATGAAGTGTACGAGATTGAGTTGCACAATATACATATAGAAAGGTAGGTCGAACCCGTTATTCCTTAGATGCTTGTGCAAATCTGGACCCAATTGAATGGATGTGGTGGATGGGCAATTCTAAATAAGGGTGTTACGAGATTGGTGTATCAATAGATCTAATGCTCCTCTCACGCATATTCTCTTCCTACATCATCTCTACGCTTCCAATTGGGGATTTTGTTGCTTTCACTCTTACGTTATAAATCTGCGAAAGCAAGGGCAAGAGAGACAACCGCTAATTCGACAATTGCATCAATAGAATGACTCCAAACGAGCAAATAGCATCCTCGGATCCCTCCCACGATGTAGAGAAAGGTCCCTCCAGCGGTCTCCCATCCCCTCACGATCCTCTCGCTCTTTCACCCTCGATATCTCCCACGCGCGATGTCACAGACTCTGCGATCTCTCGTCCCCAAAATCGGTTCTTTACTCTCACTGCACGAATCGAGAATCTTCTTGGCCTGGAAGCGCGGGGTATTCATCGTGTACTCCCCGCCGAACAAACTACCAAAACTACTCTATCGTTCTTACAAATCGTCGTGCTGTGGTTTTCAATTAATACTGCGCCGCAAAACATTACATTAGCGAGCATTGGGGCTAGCGTTTATGGGTTGGGCTTTGTGGATGCGACGCTTTGTAGTGTTTTTGGGGCAGTGGTAGGAATTTTGCCGGTGGCATATACGGCAGGCTGGGGGCCTTGGAGTGGAAACAGAACTATGGTAGGTGGCTTCTTCATTGTGATTGACGATTATGGGTTCTGGGGATGTTTGCATTTTTGAGTGTGGTCATTAATTTTGCTGCTGAAATATTGAGGTCTTTCGGCCCCTGAGGTGAAAATTGGCTAACCGAGTTTTTAGATATGCGCTCGATTCACAATGGGATGGTGGCCAGTGAAGATCTGTGTGATATTGAATGTGGTAATCTTATTAGGGTATTCCATGATCGATGCAGTAGTAGCTGGCCAAATGTTATCTGCTGTATCACCAAATGGTAGCCTCTCGGTGGAAGTTGGAATAGTCGTTTCAGCTGTCTTGACATTCTCGGTCACAACATTCGGCATCAAGATATTTCATCACTATGAGAGATTTGCCTGGATTCCACAAACTTTCGTTCTCCTAATTTTGGCAGGAACAGCAGGCCCGAAATTTGACCTCCATAGTAAACCTACAGTTGAGGGCGCAACGCTTGCCGGGAACCGACTTTCATTCTTCTCAATTTGTCTTAGCGCAGCAGTTACATATGCTCCTATAGCAGCTGATTTCTTCGTCTACTGCGATCCAAAGATTGCTTCTCGGTGGAAAGTTTTCGCGGCAACTCTACTCGGTCTTTCTCTCTCCTTCACGCTCACTTTTGTCATAGGAGCCGGTCTCGCATCCGGTATCTCCAATAATCCATCTTGGGAAGCGGCAGGGGCAGGTACAGGTGCTCTTATAGTGGCTGGTTTTGAAAGTTTAGGTGGATTTGGCAAATTTTGCTCCGTGGTTGCTGCTTTGGGCTTAATCGCCAATATGGTACCGCCTACCTATTCTTGTGGTATTGATTTCCAAATTCTAGGACGTTACCCGGCCATGGTTCCAAGATTTTTGTGGAATACATTCGGGGTGGTAGTATTTACTGTCTGCGCACTCGCAGGACGTAATGATCTTTCTGAGATCTTCACCAATTTCCTATCCTTGATGGGATATTGGGTTGTACTCTGGATTGTCATCACATTGGAAGAAGAATTCTTATTTAGACGGCGTAAAAACCCTACGTTTGTATGGAGTGACTGGCATAAACAAGAGAAGATGCCGCTGGGAATTGCGGCATTGGTGGCGTTCTGTATAGGATGGATAGGAGCAATTTTGTGTATGAGTCAATATTACTTTATCGGACCGCTTGCAAAGATGGTAGGGAGTGAGGGGGGTGATATGGGCAACTACGTTGGGTTCGCCTGGGCCGGGTTGGTGTACCCTGTGCTGAGATGGTGGGAGCTGAGGAAGTTTGGCAGATAGGGAGGGCTTAGAAGAACAGGATAGTTACGAAACTTATGACATACGGAAAAGTTATGGAAAAGGGATACGGACACTAAAGTGACGGTTTTAAAAGTTTCATATACATGGGAATACGTTTTAGACATATGATTGGATATGGAAAATTAAACTCTATTAAATACATGTTGCAGAACAAATGAATCTTCTCGAATACTTAAAGAATGAAACATGTTTCTTTCCGAACTACTTGACCTGAACTTTATCCTGATCGACCGATCTTCAGGGGACTTCTCCGCTCTCAACGTTATCTCACCACATCCTATCATCTCATGCTTGGGTTGGCAATGATGGGGTAAGTGAAACACACCAATTGAATTGATTGTCCACGTGGAATCTGTTTTCAGCTACTTGTATGGGTATTTTGATTTGATTGAGTGTGGGATTGTGGGAGAAGGTTGGATGAGAGAGGGAAGGAGGAGATAGAATGTATGCATGCATGCATGTTTCAGTGTATGCAGAGGGACGGAGTGTTGTCGTCCGATGGCATGAGATTGGATCACGTGGATGGTTGTGTTTGGGGAGTTGGGGATTGTGGTGGATGGTGTATGAAGTCGGCTGTGTGCTATGTGTAGATGGGTAGGTATGTATCTCCATATTCTGCCTATCAGATCATAAAATTCATCCCGTGTCCGAAAGGGGAGAGGTTTCTCAAATCGAATTGAGAATTTGATGATGGGGTAGGAAGTCTATCACCTTTCCATTCCGAGGTTTTGTCGTTTCTTTACGCCCTGCCCTGTCGGAAAAAGAAACAATTAGACTTAGGATGATCTCCTTTCTCAATTGTCCAATCCCTTCTCACCATCAAAAGGTGTTAGTTTATCGGTACTTGACTGTCATCACATGATCCCGCTGATCCTCTGTACGTCGGTGAAAAAGAGGCCGACCTTGATCATTCGAATCTTTGCTGGAATATTGCAATGATTTGAACTGTAAATCAACCACATGTAGAACAAATGGATTTGAAAAGGTTAAAAGCATTGTTGGCTTTTGGTTTTCTTGAAACTTATCTAAAAGTATATTGCACAGCACAATCGAGGAAGCCGGCCTCTCTTCCCCCTGACGTACAGACAGACCCTTTATTTGTTAAACTTAGCAAATTTGTCCCGAGGTGGAAAGTTCTACACCCCTAAAGACAAAACAAAGTCGGAATTCGAGATCCCTTTACTTTATTACTGTATAAAGTTAACAGTGGGCTACTATTGACTTTAGTAATGGATGTGGCGTAGGGGGTTACGAGTCAATGTGGACATTCTCCTGTCAATCACTCCATGCTCATACCCAGCGACGCAGCTAGCCAGCATGCGTGGTACGTACGAGAGCTGACAATACTATTGAAATTTTCAAGACAAGACAGAAAGATACGAGAAGGTGACTATGGTGATACGAGAAATTGTGTAATGTTTGAATGTGACATGGTGATGTTCTGGAGCGTGTACCAATCAGTGGTTATGTAAGATGTGAAGATGTGAAGATGTGAAGATGTGAGGACTTTCTTCTATCTACTCTGCATTGATGAACCCAAGAAAAGACAAACTATTTTAGTATATCAGCGGAACAGACAGTCAAAGTTTCTCCGCCTTCAGGTTAGACTCGAGAGCTAAAGTTAAGTCTAAAGTTAATTTTCTTCCAGTTTCCAGTTCTCTCCTTTGTTAGTACGCTATCAACATTATCAACATCTTGAAAAATGCACTAGATGCTCGTATTTCATTTATCTGTACAGTAATCCATGTATCTAGGTGGGTATTCAAGTCAACCGACAGCAGAATACCACTTTCACCACTCCTATTATTGCAGATGAGGTCATATCATCTTGATCAGTGAATTTAGATGAATGGTAGGAATGGTTTGTCCATTATGTTCCCCTTCCAAAATTCACCGCAAACAGACATCTTCAGCCACCGCTCTATTTATATCATCCCCATCAACCAATCGAATCTTTTCGGCAGTGGCTTCAAACCTGAGCAAAAATTCCACACTTCAGCCACACAAACTAATTATGCACTCGTTCGGATCGTCTGTCTGCTAAGAAAAACTTGTTCGTGTTCCCAGTCAGTTCACAGTTCAAAGTCAAAGAAACGCCGAAAACAGCCTGAAGAACAGACTGACCTCACTCATTTATCCGATTGGGGTATGTCCATCGTACAAAGTTATACAAAGGCTTTGCATGGTGGACCCGCGCGGGAACGACAGGGTTTGACGGGGGTGGCCCAGTTACGGCCTGTCAACTACTATCTAGCATGATGTCTTGAAGATCGGAATACGATGAGTGAGATAGGTAGGTGGCAGATATAAGAATGGACGATCTCCGTTTCTGGAGTTCCGTACGCTCGATATCTTCTTTTTTCCCAGATCAAATCATATTCAATCGTTTATCTTGCAGTTAATCTTTGACCTGCCTTATCCATTCAATTGCATTCACAGTCCCCGCTTTGCTGCAGGTCTATCTGTGAAGCCGTTTCATCTTCGTCTGAGTCCTGAGCATTTTTTCTTCGAGGAGGGCCAGTGCCTTTGGTCACATCTTTGTGGGGTAAAGTCTAGATTGGTAACGATTTACTTGAGAGATTATCCGTACGACTCTTTTCTTTGTTTTGTTGAGGGAGGGCAAGAATACAGATATAAGAGACATCCGCATTTGGGCTTTTTTCGTCTTGTTATACCTCAACTTCATTTCAAAATCCTATATCCGGATTTCGTTTCGTTCATTGCTCGACGCGATCGGAATATTTGATAGTTTGAAAACATACAGACTATCCACCTATCAAGGATATTCTTCTATAATATCTCAAACATATATTCATACCAACCCTCTCACATATACGAGTCTTCGACTTCAAACCTCAAAATGCATTTCTCGTCGACCTTTCTCTTAGTGACAGCTGCTGTACTCAGTACTTTTTCACTCGTTACAGCCACACCAATGCCTTGCAGCGATGTAAGTTCTTCCTCGTCCTTATCTATCTCACAATCTCTCTCATCCTTATGTATTCTCGAAAGTAAGAGTCCAAGACTAACATGTATAACTAGGCAACAAGAGATCTTGTACTCAGAGGAACCTTGGATCCAAGCGCATGTTGTAGTTATGGTGTATGTAAAGGGCTTGTAAATGTCCAAGGTGGTTGAGCAAACTTTGCCTTTAATTGTTCGAAGGGGATATGATGAATGAGAAGGGACGTCGCTATCGTCATTTCGAGGGATCTTGAGGCACAACCCGTTGTCGGATTGAATATTTGGGGTGTTACATCGGTGTTCATTACACAATTTCACAATCTACACAAGATTGGATTTTTGTTAGGTGTTCATGGCTATGATCACCTATTGGGTTACAAGGTCGCCACGAGAATAAATACGGGCAAGCGACCGACGGAGTTATGGGAATGGAATTGGGAGTCGGGTTTATAGAACGGAACACTCGACAATAGTTCGTGGAATCCGGCTATGGATATATGGGTTTGTGGTATCAATTACCACGGGTCGTATGTAGAGTTTAATACATATGTATCGTTGATAAGAAGTTTTTGAAGAAGGAACGAAAGTTCTCGTGCCTCTCACACCTTTAATCTCGCGCAATGTTTTATTTTGTTGTCCCCTGCATATCTATTTGAGTATATAAACCCTGCCACCGCCGTCAACGACCATGGACCTATCGTGTGGTTGGGATTGAATACATTGCAATTATATACGTTGCTAATTAGACTTTGATGCATGATTCAGATAGACATCTAGAATGTTGAGCTGACTTTGAAAATCGACCCATTTTACAAGAAAGTAAATGTTACTTTTGAGGATCTAGTAACACATCTCCAATAGTTTGGGCACTGAAATATTAATGTTACAGTAAAAGATGTCAGATACGCAATTAAGAAGTTCAAGAAGTAAAGCTATCAACGACTCATTACGATCTAAACAATGCCGTGTAGCCAACTCGGACGCATTTGAAGGTTAGACGATCCGGAAGCGAGGAAGTCAGAGCCCTCGCATCTTCCAGCCGCAACTTTTACCGCGGGGTTGGGATATGTTTAACTTTATAAGAAGAAATCATGTTTCCTTATCTTTTTTAGTTTTTTTTCTTCAAAAAAGAAAACTTTCTTTTGCATCTTACGGTTCCTCGTGGCGTACCAAGTACTAGGTACGCTACTGCAATCTGCTAGTCACCGGTCTAGATCTTCACGATGTCTCAGATTTTTCCTCGGATGTTATAAAATCACCTTCTTTCGATGAGTACTCTGTTAAAAATTCACCCATCGGTTTCATTATACTATACTACTTTACAAGAACCATTTACTGCATCTAATCATAACTCATCATTTCTACACACAAAAAACGATCAATCAATCGATTGATATCCTACTTCAATAAAAACAAAATGGATTCCTCCAATATAGCAATTCTCTTAAACAACACATCTCTCCTCATAACCGGAACCTCCCTCTTCATCAACGGAACACTCATTAATGAAAACATCTATGAAAAAACATCCGTTTGTACCGCCTACAACCCCCGAAGAAGCGATGTCCCCCTCACCATATTCATCATATTTATATTCCTCGCCGGTTCATTTCTCGGATTCGGATTCGGCGCTGTGGCGCGCAAGGACAGTGTAAAAGTATCGTGGGGGCCGGAGGAAAATTGGCGGGATGAGAAATGTTATTCGGTGAGATCGTTTGAGGCGCCGAGGGAGCGGGATCAGGAGACGGGGTTTACGTTGTTGGAGCAGAGGGAGAAGATGGAGAAGATGGTGGGGGGGAATGTGTGTGAGCGGGTTGGTTCGGTTGAGGGGAGGGAGATAGAGATGGGGATGGGATGTGGATTTAGGTTGGCTATGGAGGAGAATGTGGATGGTGTGATGGATGGTCCTTGGAGGGAACCAGATCTTTTCCTTAGCAGTTGAGGGAAACATGATGAGAGAAAAGAGGGGAAGATAAGGAAAAGGTAAGAAAGGGGGATTTTGAGTAGAAAAGGAACTAGGGAGCGACAAATTTGAGAAATACAAGTGGGGTAGTCCATAGATGTAGACCGAGCAACTATAAACTTCAAGTCTAGAAAATCTTTTATATCTCATCCCAGTTTCACCTTCGGTCGTAGCCAAGTTTTCTTTCGGTGAATCTCTGATATACCCCTTTCTCCCTCCCTCATTAACTTCCAACTTAAAGCTTCGCATCTCCTCTTAAAACGTCTCTTAAAAATGCCAATGCCTCTTTTGCAAAAGCAACCATGTTCCCCTCTCTATCACCACCCAATCCTGTACTCAAATCTTTCTTATACGTTCCATTTTCCGTTGCAATAGCTAGGGCTAGATATCCTCTTTTCATCGTGTCATGTGTTAGCTTTCATCCATCATGTGTTTCCAATTCCTCTACCCACTCAATCACCCATCACATGCACTTCTCACGAACACCAGAATCAAGGACAACAAAAGCGGAAAAGAAGAAATCGCAAAGGAAGGGGACAAAAAAAGAAACATAAACATACGGCTGTCTATTTCTTCCCTCTCCACTAGCTCCAGGTCCCGCAGTCCCACTCTCACAAATACAATAAGTACTTCCCAATTTCGCCCTCACATTCTCAGCCATACCCGCCACAACCTCAGGTGTAGGTCCACTATACGATGCTGTATTTTCTTGGGTCCAACCGGCTTGCGCGTATATTAGTATGTGAGTTCTGAGGAAGAGGGGGAGAGATCTAGAAACATAGTAAAAAGCTCAACAATGACACTATGCAATGAAGAAATTGTAGAATTACCAAAAGCTATTCTTGACTCCAAAGTGTATACCGTCAAACCACCTTTAAATACCTTGCTGGCACCTGGTGTGCTAAGAATAGAGGCGGATATGATACCTCCCGCTGCCTGTTGTTGTTAGATATTTTCTCTTCTGTTTCTTTCACACACATTCTATCTCCCATTACTCTTCTATTTAGATAGCCTCAGTTCCCATTTCTCACTTCCCCAAATCAATCAACTCATACCCAGAGACCGAGAAATAATAATCCAGACCACAAAGCAGAAACGGCACGTCCTCCCGAACCTCCCGAGCAATCACGTAACTCTCACTGCTACTCCCACTCCAAACCACACATCACAAACTCTAAACATCAAAAGATAGAAAAGCGAATAAAACATACCGTCTCAGCTACACTAACAGTTTCCCCTCTCTCTTTCAATAATTTCGCAACCTCAATCACCACTTCCTTCACTTTTTGTGGCGGAAATTCCTTTGCTTCAGACATTGCCTTTATAAATCTCCTGGGTCCAACGTGGTGAGGTTGAAAGAAAATGGATGGTTTATGGAATAATGATGAACGACAGAAAATCTTTTGTGAAAATAACTGTGATTTCATTTATGATTTACTGATTGTTATAGGGTTTGATGTGAATTCATAGTAGTTTGAGGTCCTTGTATTTCTAAGCATGACGATGGATGGCGGGGTAGATTTACTAGCGGCGGCACTCTGCATATGAAGCTAGCAACTATGGATTTTGAGTCAAATGGATATTCTTTCACGAAAATCAATTAATTGGACGAGACCGTTTGTAAAAAGGTAAATAATTTGTTTATATTAATGTCTAAAATATGACAGGCTCGGCGAGACTGAGCATATATGCAGATATGCACGGCAACATGCTCAGCCAATTATGGAAGTCAATCGTGTGAGAATTCATGCTGGAAGCCATTCAATATCAGTCAAACAAGAAAAGTTGGCTCAAAGGCCATCATCATTATGCCTATTGAGCACGAGCTCACATAATCCCTACATTTCTCTCTGAAAGCTACTAATTACTCCCGAGACCCAGCGATCGAGCGTTGTCAACCTTTACGTGATAAAATGAATCGACCTACTGAACATCGACTTCGGCCTTTTGGAAGAGAGTCTGGATTCGAGTCATTGTACGATGAATACCGTCGAGCCACCAACCCTTACTTCGTATATGATTCAGAGCCATTCAGGAGAGCCGCCCGTGAAAGATACGAACCCGAATTTCGACTGAGCAGAAGTTTTGATAGAACGACAAAAAGTGGAGGACGGATATTAAGTCCAGAGAGCACAGAATCTACGTTCGACTCAAGCAGCGACTATGAAGACGCGAGGCACAAGGATACTGTGCCATTTGGAAAAGCCATGAAGAAATTACGTACTGTAACAAAGGAGGCGGGGGTCATTTACTCAAGAGTTCTTAAAGAGTATGAGACTGACGTTCAGAGTGTAAAGACTTATACACCAGAAAGAATCTTGAGAAAACTATGGGCTTTGAAATTGGACAGTGTATCAAAAATTCCAGAGCAGGTAGAAGATTTAAATCAACATGCAGGATATGGCAACCCGGATCAAGATATCAACAAGAAAGTGAACGATTCGGAAGATACACTTTATGAGCAACTCAACCACCAAATCGCACAAGTCATGGAGGCCTTAAAGCAGGCACGTATGTCAACTGTCGGGGAGAAATCGAGCGCGACTGTGTTCAAAGCATCAGAAAGATTGAAGGAAAAGATCGATACCATAAGTCGGCAGATTCTGGAATTGTTTCAGAGAGCTAGAGATGGAAGTCAAGACTGCGAAGCCCTTTTGGACGAATTGAATGGGTTGTACACTTTGCTAGAGGGCAATAAAAAATTGTATGCGACTGAGAGGGAGGGAGAAGACGTAGAAAGTTCGGTCTCGTCATAGATCGTTGCAATAGGAATTTCGATTGGCTTTGGTTAATAGCATACTCGCGAAGGTGGTATTCGTTGATTTCGATCGATTCTTGTTTCGATGTTGGTACTGAATAACAAAACAGATTCGAAATCATTAGTAGTATCCCAACTCAAAAGGTGAAATGTAATTACTGACCTGAGGAAAAAAAAGGTGAAGCGTCGTCCTCAACAGAGTAATCGGAATCGAATTGTACTCAACTTGTCATACTGAAGTATGTCAAGTCCAGCACGCCACGTATTGCACTTAAGTGTCATGCCTCAGCACACACAATCTTCGCAACGGCTCTCCCATAGGAACAATAGTACACAACTATTTTCTCTCCTCCTTTCGGAAGTGATATGTATAGAGTGACCATGCCCTGCTTTTCTGATGCCAATTGCAGACGTGAAATCACGCCGAACCCTCACGGGCAGACCTGTTCATCTTTGCCCGAAGGTAAAGGAACGAGGTAAATTGAAGAGTACTCCGAATTTCTCATATGCAAATAATTGATCGCAAGCGATCTGATAATCTTGAATTAACAAGTTTATCTGTTTGTAGCATAGAAACGCAGCGTTGATGAGGACGACGCTTGAAGGGAAAAGAGAAAGAAATTCTATGAAAGATTCTGAGTTTATGACTGTATCCAGAAAAAAAAGCTCGCTAAGAAATTCTTTAGCGCCAATCGTGACTTTAGCGCCAATCAAAGCCCTTTCACATGCCAAGATGTATAACGGAACTATGTCATTTTGAAATCCCGACAATGTTGTGCACAGCCTCAATCAGCTTCAAATCCTTAATCCTTGCTGGTGATTATATGACGCGCCTCATCCCATATTAGCTGGGGACTTCTACTATTCATTGTCCATCATAAATTGATCGAATTCCTGGGGAAATATAGCTCTATCAACATTAACCTCAGAAAGCGGATCCTATCAATATGTGCTTTATCTTCACCTGTGGAGAACATGGTATGAGAGCTTCCGTCACCAACAGTCTTTAATGGTTCTTCAGCTAACACTTACATAGAGTTCTCATCCCAACTTCAGGGATACGAGAATGTGTTATGCCAATGTCATAACTGTGTAAGTCTTCGATTCTATTCATTCCGCTGCTCTTCCAACAACTAATTCTATGAATAGGGAAATTATTCTGCGAAAGTCATAAAGAGACATCCCTGGTTCACATTCTGCTTCATCCCAGTTCTCCCATTGAGCTTCCATGCCTACGAAGATGTTGTCTGCTCTATCTGCAATTTTGCACAACCACTTCAAAACCGACCAGACGTTCAATCCCAGATAAATGGAGGAGGACAAGTGCCATTACAGAATCAACCCCCAGGTGGCGGCGGCGGCGGCGGTCCTGCGAATCCTGGCTGGGGAGGAGGTCCGCCGGGTGGGAAACCGCAACAACCCATGCAGTATGCGTAACATACCGCTTGAGAGGGGCTGATTAAGAGACGGTCGAAGCTGTAGAGATAATTTGGGTTGTGGACATTTCAAGCTGTATCAACAAATATGCGATCCAGGATACACTCAGACTGGAAAGAGAAATGGTTCGAAGGGCGTGGCACGGAGTTTCATAGCGGCAATCGAAATTGGTTGATACTATTGCTGGTATCTTAATCTTGGGCAAGAATTAATTTGGTCTTATATTCCTAGGAAGAATCATTAATGAGATACTTATTTTCTGTGTCCTGAAGTATCAGGTTCTTGTTGTCGAAATGTTGCTCTTCGTTTGACTCTGCAAGCTTTGGATTTACCATTGTTAATAAAAAGGAGATTGAGAAGTCATCTCTTGGATATTTGAATAATCTAAAGATGAACATAAGTGACTATTCTGAATCAGTAAAAGTCAATTATCCGGACTGCTATCCATTGGCAACGATTTGGAGTTCGCCATCTAAGGGGAATGATAATCAAACCGTATTTGATGGGATGATTGATTCACCCTCTTATTGATTGGTGTCCCAGAAGATCATTTCTGCGATTGGCACATTTATTAGAGAAGCTGTCTACGCAAACATCTGACAAGGTCTAGAATCAATATGCAAGATGCATACTTTTTTGCATCCCGCATGGAGAAGAATTTCTCCGTGGGGTCAAGAGACCCATGGTTCATCGGAATACACCGTATCTGATAAAGCAGAAGTCTGTATCAAGCATATTGAGCACCTCATCGACTCAATTTTCATTAGAGCATGTATATGTCTGCGGTATCGGAATGCTTTAGACAATATTCTATAGTACTGCCTTTTCTTGGTCTGACCCCACTTCATGTCACCGTCCAATTATGACTTCTGCCCTTTCCCCCTGCCGTTGCATGGCTCTTCACATTTTTCCCATCAGTTCAAATTTCCTTATCGATGGCTTTTGAAAACTGCTTCTTATCAATTGGAAAACAGCCAATCAAGAGTTAATCTTTTGTCTATCGTACAGATCGCTTAACCCCCAATGTCCAAGCTCCCGATGATGCAGTGAGATAGCAAGGATTTAGGGAAACTCCTAGGTAATTCTATATGTTTTATTTGATAAAATTATCATTATTCAACCTTATCTATTATACAAACCTCAAGCTGTGATGGTGATCATCGTTTTCTCTCATCCAAATCTCTTATCCATTACATGTGAGTAACTCATGTAAGGTAAAAAAAAACCCACCAAGGTATCATGTCACCCCTTCTTTTTCAGCTCTTACTTCCGGTGACTGGTCAGTATCACAGTTATCAGCTTTACCCCGAAATGTAATGCTCTAGCGCATATCTTCATATACCTAGTATGATATGATATAATATAATGACAGCTTTGTCCCCTCTTGTGCCACATGTGTAGATTTTCATTAACTTTGTGACATTCCATCCATTGCATTGAGGTCGATTGTCTCTCTTCAACCAATATGCCTATCTCACCTCCACTCAGCTCTGGCTGGGGATATGGAATCGTTCTTGGCCTGGGTGCTCTATTCGCATTTGGCATGGTAAGTTTTACACCCAATTGCTACAGTTGAGTCTTAGACTGACTTCTTTGGATCAATTAGATCCTTGTGACATGGATTCTCAAACGATATAACCACGAATTACAAACATCAGAGATGTTTAGTACAGCTGGAAGAACAGTAAAGTCGGGATTGGTGGCATCTGCGGTTGTATCTTCATGGACCTGGGCTGCTACATTACTACAAAGTTCTGGTGTTGCATACAAATATGGCGTTTCTGGACCTTTTTGGTATGCATCTGGAGCTACGGTCCAGATTCTATTGTTTGCAACTATTGCCATTGAGTTGAAGAGGAGGGCACCCAATGCTCATGTAGGTTTGAAAAATCTGGCAGGTATAGAAACATACTGATTGATTTCAGACTTTCCTTGAAGTTATCAAAGCTAGATATGGGGTACATGCTCATATCGTATTCACGGTCTTTGGCTTAATGACCAATATCCTTGTCACTGCGATGCTTTTGACAGGTGGTGCTGCTGTGGTATCTTCCTTAACAGGAATGCCTACACCTGCTGGTAAGAGAATCATGATACTAGGCGTACATTGACTTACACCATATAGCTTGTTTTCTCCTGCCATTGGGTGTAGTTATGTATACCATGTTCGGTGGTATCAAAGCTACTTTCCTCACTGACTGGGTTCATACGTTCATGCTCTTAATTATTATCCTCATCTTCGCATTCACTACTTACGCTACAAGTGAGGTACTCGGATCGCCAAAAGCAGTATTCGATCTTTTACTCAAAGCAGCGGCCGATCATCCAGTCGAAGGCAATTCCGGTGGTAGTTATCTCACTATGAAATCTTCAGAAGGTGCCATCTTCTTCGTCATCAATATCGTTGGAAATTTTGGAACTGTGTTCTTGGACAATGGATACTACAACAAGGCAATTGCTGCATCCCCAGTGCATGCGCTTCCAGGTTATATCATGGGTGGAATCTCTTGGTTTGCCATTCCATGGTTGTGTGCTACAACTATGGGTCTAGCAGCCATTGCTCTAGAAGGCAACCCAGTCTTTCCTACCTATCCTAATCGTATGGATGCCGCCGATGTCTCGGCAGGTCTTGTACTTCCATACGCCGCCGTTGCTATACTCGGAAGTGGCGGTGCCGTCTGCACGCTTCTGATTGTCTTCATGGCTGTCACATCAGCATCATCTGCCGAACTCATCGCCGTTTCCTCAATCTTTACATATGATATCTATCAAACATATTTCAACCCAAAAGCAAGTGGAAAGAGATTGATTTACATGAGTCATGCTATGGTTATCGGCTTTGGCTTGTTCATGGCTGCTTTCTCAACCGGTTTATACTATGCTGGTATTTCCATGGGTTATCTTTACCTCATGATGGGCGTAATAATTTCCTCTGCCGTCATCCCCGCGACTCTAACAATCATGTGGGCTGGTCATAATCGATGGGCTGCTACACTTACTCCACCCCTCGGTCTCGTTTGCGCTCTTATCGCTTGGCTCGTTACCGGCCAAAAAGAATGCGGCTCCCTCGATGTCGATTGCACCGGTTCCAACAACCCCATGTTAGCAGGAAACGTCACGGCTCTCCTTTCACCTCTCATTTTTACCCCGCTCTTCACATTAATTTTTGGCTGGGATAAATATGACTGGAAATCCATGTCCGATATCCGTCGAGGCGATGACCACGATTTGGCCGATGCAGCTGACGTAGACCTTGAACTTGTACCAGGTGAAACACGCGCCTCCGCCGCAGAAGAAGAACTCGAACAAACTAAACTTCTCCGCGCTTCGAAAATCGCAAAGAGCATGACCGTCATCCTGACTGTTTCGTTGTTGATTTTATGGCCCATGCCCATGTACGGCAGCGGCTACATCTTCTCCGAGAAATTCTTTACCGGTTGGGTTGTAGTAGGTATTATTTGGTTAATAGGTAGTACATTGACAGTGGGCGTTTATCCTGTATTTGAAGGGAGACATTCATTGGCGAGGACGGCAAAGGCGATCTATTTGGATATTACTGGAAAGCAACATCCAAGTAAACATCATAGACCAGAAGCTACGTATGTAGAGGGAGTCAAAGATGATGGGACTGAGACGCCGCCAGTCCTGGGTAGCGAAAAGGAAATCGCGGAAAAGAGTGAGGCTACCGCTCAGTAGGGGTAGTTGGGGAGGATTGCGTGTTTTGTTGGGAATGCAATGGATGGGAATGGATTTTCGATGATACCATAAATATTTTCATTTTTGCTTTGCGTGTTTGCTTTTTGTTAATGGAGGAGGTGGAAGAAAAATGTTTGCGAGTTTTACACGAATTAGTAATAAAAAATTTTGCAATCTTTATCTGTATAATGCCGTAAGTTTGGTTCATGCAATTATAACTCTTTTGTCTCAGTATGCAGTAGCACTGCAAGACACTTTCGTCCAGTTTCTCAAGATCAATGTGTCCTATGACCTGACTTGAACTTCGTGATGTGCAGAAAATTTAGGGCTGTTTGAGGATAGTTCACCAAAGCATCTGAATGTTTTGTGCATTTATTCTATAAAACAGATACAATATTGAAAATTATCTTATTATTGCATTGAAATGAAGCTATTCAAGATCTGAAAAGAAGTTGCGAAATACCTAAGCCACTAGGGACATGTTTGTGTGAAATTTGCCAATCTTGTTGCCATAGGGCGTGCGGTTCGTAGGAAGCCTATACATTGTTATTTTCATCTTCTGGCTCTCTTTCTTCGGGACCGGTTTTCTTTTTCGATTTCCTCTCGAGTTCGTCAGTCTCCCGTCGTGCCTTGAGCTTGTTGATTAACAGCTTCACAGGACGAGCTCCATCTGGCGGATGTATGAGCACGTTCAGCCGCTCCTTGTATTTATCATCCGAGTCCTGCATCGCTTCTTGTGATGGGGTGAGTTGGAATACCATAAATTCTATAGTGTGTTAGTGAAACTCGAATCTGCTCGGGAAATAAGAAGGACGTGCCCCAGACCGTTGTGATGATATCTGTCAAATTATATACGATAAGCTGGAAGAGACACGACATGATGAAGAGCGGTAGAAATATGACACCAAGCAATACGTGTATCAAAGAGAAAAATGTAGGTTTTCCTGCTTTCAAGCTGTTTGATGCCAGCAAGACTCATCGGGCGGGGAGCTCAATACTAAGATAGTGAATCCAGAATAAGAGAGTCCAAGTTTTAATCTTTGGTGGTATTTCACGCTGTTTGACATGCGTATTCGCTGTACGCTCGACTCGATTATGCGTTTTGTCGGGTCTTTCAACGTCCTGAGAGGTGTTTCGCCGCTTCTTCTTGTCGTAGACTATAAGACTCCGTTTCAGTTTTGCTTGGGAACATCTATCATATACAGAGAATAGGTCATCCACGATCTTAGCTAGTTGTTTAGCGTTGAGTAAGGCGAGTACCGTGAGGAGGAGCGACAGCAGCACAAGCTGCCATGCTGCCAAGTACCTTCCCATCCGGTGCACCGCTCACGCTGAAAATACCTGTTGCAAACCCCAGAGGCAGGAAAACGACAGTAACATAAGTGAAGAATCGAATATTTTCGGACCCTTGTAAGCTCAAGTCGTTGCGGATCTTTATTAAATTTCGTATGTCAGTTATTGTTTTAATACCACCAACAAATTTGACATAGATATTTGTACTCTTAGAGAGCTTTCGCAATTAAAAACGACGGATGATAAACACCAATCTTTTGGGGGGGGGGGGGAAGAACTGCTCTTACTTGGTCCTGGCTATTTACGATAGTTTCTCTTAGGGTTTTGATACTCCTATATGCACCATGTAGGTCCATAACTCGCCTTTTTGTAGAGCCTTTGAATTTGTTAATAAAACTGCGGTATTTCATCTCGTCATTTCGTGTCCAGCGAGGTGCTTCCCCTTTTCTGTCATCCTCTCTCTTCTCCCATTTCTCGATAACTCAGATTGCAGATTCGAGCTCCTCCTCAATAACATGTAAAATGTGTTGATATTTGTTCCATAGAATACTCGAATTGAAATAATCATCACTGCTCAGAATGGAAGATGATAATGCGCCTTGTTTCATTCCCAACTCCTCTCTAATCGAGTAAGATATTTCTTGGGTGCATCGGACGATTTGTTCCATCATCCGATCAAAGAATTGCAGCTCGAGTACTTTTCTCTGCCTAAAGGCTTTATCTTTTGATTCTATGAACAAGGGTGAATGGACACTATATGGGTAACAGGCGACTTCATTTTTTCTGTACAGACCTGGAACGTTCTCTAAAAAATAGCCAGTCCAATATCGATCAAAAATATCGCCATCAAAGCGGAAGCCCATGGACCCAAGAGCGATCTTCTTTCTTTGACTAGTACCTGGAAACTCCTCTGCAGATGAAGTAGCCATTCCTGTGGCATGATCGTAATCTGAATTGATGAGTGAATAGAAACTCAAATGGAACTCAGTCTCCCATGTATTTTCTACAAGAACTGTATCTTCAAAGAAGTAACTTTCATTTTTCACAAGTCGATCAAAAAACAAGGAGATCAGCACCTGATGGGTTTCAGGAGTAGCTATGTAGCACAAAAGAGCTTGCAACTCATCAACCATAGGCATCCAAATGAGGCGTTTCTTGGCTTGCTCTGGAGTACGAGTTTTTTTTAGGGTATTCCAGAGCACCGAATGTGTCATACATAGATGTTTGCTGCGATTTCGCCCATCCCTTCTCTTAAGATGTTTCGTTCGTTGTGTATCAAGAATTGAACATATACTGCACATGGTTAATGAATCAAGATAGCTTTCCTCCCAATTGTCAAGTTTTTTTCTGATGATGCCATCACCAATTTCTGAGTAATTTGCGCTCAACTTTGCGGACGCTAGTGCTTCTTTTAAATTGATTTTAGTCTTTCTCAAAAACATGGAGGGATAATTGTATAGCAATTCATTATCACGGTCTACAACATTTGTTATATCAATCAAGTCATTGAAAGGTGTAGTTTTCTTCATGGTAAGATGTGCCCGAGCTCTCCCAGCATCTGCGACCTTTCCTGGCTGGATTTATTCATTGGGCGGTATCAAAACTAGAGTTGAATCGAGGATACTCTCACGTCGCTGAAGCTTTGTGTGTTGAAGATTACCAATATCAGTCATCGGTATTGTAGCAGCTAACGGATCTGAAGTTGTCATTCCAGAAACCTTCGTTTCATATAGACTGTATATTTTGGTAGCGTATTGTAGAAAAATATAGGGAATCTCAAAACTAGCGTGATAATAGGAGTCTGCGTATTCGTCGGTTTTGAATAAACTCTGCTCCTTCGTGTCCTTGTCTAGCTGCCCTGCAACAAGCCCGTTGGGGCTAAAGCTTCCGAAAAGGACCTTCAAAGATGATTGGACCAATTCAAATGACGGCTTTGCATTGATTTTGTACCCACAACTTCCCATGATAATGGATAAACCATAGCAAAGTGTATTGTCCCAGCCAGATTCTTCATTATCCACATGATGTGGTTGCGAGTCAATGGTATTTTTTAACAGCTCAACAAATTGTGTCTCTTTCCATTCCATTCGGTTGATGTTGTAGAAGAGCGCGGTATCTCGTGCATGAAACAAGAATCTGGATTCCTGCATGGATCTCGTGACAGCTAGCATTTTCTTGTTGGACTGATAATTTTGGTTGTGGACGGTGAATCGTTGTACGACTTCTCGCTGTAGATTCGCGCAAGAGTACTTCTTTTCCAAAAGTGACTTAAATCTCCTCTCTGGCGCACTAATGATATGTTCTTGGACACATTCTTCTGTATCTTTGGAAAATATCATGAGTTCAGCTAGCTTAAGAGCCCTGATAATCCAGATATGGTCATCTAGACGGAAGACACGAAGATCCTCACGTTTAGATTTAGGCCATACAAACTTGCCCCTCTCATCGGCTTTGTCTAGATGAATTATCCAATTGCTGTAAACCCGCCTAACAACTTGGCGAGCTAGCTGCCACGCGTTTTTGCCAGAGTCTTTACTGTAATGTTCGGCAAATTCCCCTGCCTTGATGATCTGAAATGCTGTGTTTGTAAAAATATTTATCGATGGCTTAGGTTCGTCCTCTTGTCCATAGACTGGTGCCTTCCCATTGATCATGTAGTCAAACTCAAACAGACCATCATTTGACAAATCTACACTGTTCAACCATATAATATGTCCTTCACATACTTTTTTCATTCTCTCTCGGAGTGATAAAACGTATGTTCCGTTAGGCGACTCGATTGATCGTAGATGAGAGTCTACTTGAAGAAGGAACAGGAACGCAAAGCTACAAACTCAACCGTTATCAGCCTATAGAAACCGGGTAAACTCCTTACAAAAATCAAACTCACAGACTAGCTGAAATACAGACCCGATGAGCTGATATATCCCCACACGTCAAGGATACAGCAGATGTATTATTGCTACTCTTGTACGAGCTAATGGGAATCGCGCAAACAGTGAGAAGATGTTCCAAATGCCTTTGCAAAATGAAGTCAAGATCAATCTTGATCTTATTCCACGCCATAGTCTTGTTAGCAGAGACATTGGGTAGGGAATCTCCAAGGCTAAAAAGTCGTATCGGACGATATTGCGTCGATTTAAATTCAGCGAACAACAAATTATTGACATTTGCTCCATCTGCATCCACCAAAAATCGCTTCCAATCCTTCAAGGCCTCCGGTTTTGAATATATCAACTTATATGCAACAACAACTTCTTTGGTTTGTTTAGGTTTGACGATTAGATTCCACTCCTCATTAGAGTGGAGTTTCATGGCAATGCCGTCAATGAATACAGAAACGATCACTCCGATAAATTATCCATCAGCCTAGCTTCTACAGTGTTAGTCGAACCATCTTTCGATAATTCATGCAAGTATATCCAGCCGTAACTTTCTGGTCCCAAGAAGTGTTGGGCGTTCCATCTATCCAAATACTTGTTGAAGTACTGCGGTGTCTGATGCTGAACCTCCCGAATGCGCATACCTTTCGAAAACACAATTTTCGTTGATATTTCTTCGGTGTCGAGATTAGTAAAACGCCACTGCTGTAAGACGACTCCATCATGCACCATCCATTGATTGACGAATTTGGCCTTTTTGCTCTCGTATTCATACCGCGGCCACCTACAGTGTACGTATTTCCGGACTAAATCATCTTTTAGAACCAGATCTGGGAAATATACACCGTACGTCATGTTGTCTCGATTGCGGGCTCGGGACATGTCATTTAGCCCATCCGCTTTCGACCGAACGTAGTAGGGTTCGGAAATATATTTATGGTCTACAGAGAACATGCCAGACTTCCCCGGGCCAAGATAAGTGCTGAATTGCATGAGTTGCCCAAACGCATTCACAGTTGCTGTTGTTCCTCCATCACCGAATGATGAGTAACACTCATGGTCCGGATGTGACTCCCACACACTGCATTGATCATCCCCAGGTTCGTAACTCAAGGGATCATTGGTAGTGCCTTAATTCGGTATTAGTATATTTGAGATAAATAGAATGGTTACTGACGATGAGTGAACTTTCTGAAATCAGCATCTTCTGGGTCTGGCAGCTCCGCAATCCAAAACTTATTGGGCCTGTTTTCACTTCCATCGCGGTAAATATTCTCATCCACCATATCTTCTTCTTGCGACTCTCGTTGTGAATTTTCAGCCTTTTCACGTTCTTCTCCACCTTCCACTGGCAATTCCTGTGCCTCATCCTCACGATCCATCATGAATCAGTGCCGAAGTATTCTGATATCAAGACACGACGACAAAAGAGAGAACGGAGCAAAGCAACAAGCCGCAGAATTAACTTCGCAGCAATCTCTTAACCCATCCCACCGAGCTGATAAACAATCCATTATCAGCATAAGAATCATTGGCGAGGCGAATTAAAATTGCCACGCAGCTTGGAAATATAACCAGGTATAGCTGCCACACACTGATGTAACCGAATTATCCATTGGTTCTGAGGATGAAGAAAAATTACTGAAATAGTCAGGTCCAATATATGCATGCACGGGGCAACACGTACCTTCATCCGATTTTGGTAAGAGGTGCGAGACATTCCATTAATGATTGTATATAGCGTTGCAATTAGAGATAGAATCGCATGCCAAAACTTAATGCCCCCAAGCCTGCCTTCAAAATCCCGATTAAACCCAACAATCGAATCACCTCAATCAGACCCCCAACTCCGGAAAAAAGCATGCATTTTATTTAGTCTGCGATTTTATTCGCTAATCGCGGCAATCCATCCTCCCAAAATACTCTACCCCCACACTAGCGGCTGGCTGAGCTAAGTTCCTATGATATACGATGGCAACAAATTCAAAGAATGAAGGTAGCCAGTTCATAATTCAATGCACATCTTACCCTACATTCACACCATCACACTATCCCTCATTTACAGATCCGTTTAAGACTTTAATTATCTATCATACAGCATATAAAAAACACCCTACCCAAGCTACCCAGTTTTTACTACCTAAAAAATAGAAGTGAGAGAGACTACTAGATACCTTAGTAAGTCCAATGCCTCACTCGGCTTGTAGAATCCATGCCAGCTTTCGCAAATTCATGACAACCACGTGGTTGAAGAAAGTCAAGCTCTTTGAGGTTTACCAAAGGAACGAAAAAAAAAAGATTGAAAAGAGAATGTCGTTACGAAACCCCTTCCTAAACTCCTCCGATATCCAGCCCCATCTTTGAAAAACAAATGCCTTCTGAAATTAATCAGCCATATCTACTTCGTTATCTACGGTTGCTGTGGCCGTCGTCGCAGAAGGTGCTGCTGGTGTAGCTCCAGAAGCGACATTGCCACTACCAGCAGCCTGCGTTGAGGGAAGAACACCCTCGTTGACCCATTTTCTAAATTCTTGATTGATCCTACTAACTTCTTCGTGGCTCTTTTCCTTCATCCATCGGTTGTTCATTCCAAATTTCTCATGAAATCTCTGGTTTCTTGATTCCTCAACCTTCTTCAACCTTTGTCTAGTCTCACCTTCTTCACCACCGCCTAGAGCTTTGTCGGCATAAATGAAGTATTCCACGCCGGGCTCTTTGTAGATGATTTTGTAACTATTGACGCAGATTCTGAGTGTTAGATCTTCGCCCCAAACAAGAGGTTTACGTTGATTAGAACCATCTTCAGAATCTGTATCTCCCGATGGTAAATTGCGGGTAAGGAGGCTCTTGCGAAGAAGTCTACGGGGCACGCCTTCGGTCGGTTCAATGCGGACATAAGAAGATGTATAATATTGCCAACGCTCTTTTCGTTGCATTATATCAAGATCGAATGTAGTTTCGTCTCGATGGACCCACTGTGATGTCGCTTCGTTCTTTTTTGGGTACTAATATCCTGTTAGTAGATACTTGTAAAAGAGAACCAAAAATTGCTTACCCATCTGATCAAGAATAATTCTGAATCTTTGATGTATTTATCGGCTTGTTTCCGTAAATTAATCTCAATATTATACGATGTTTCTTTTGACTCTCTGTTGCGTAAAAATTGTTCAATGAGATCCGGAGTCTTCTCCTTGGCATCGGGAGATGAGCAAGTGGAGCCAAGGCGACAAAGAGTTTTAAGAAGATCGGATATGGTGTATATCTTCCATCCTGTCTGCAAGTAGTAACGTCGGAGGTAGTCTTGGTATTTAGTGTCATCATATTCGCCCTTGATAAATTTTTCGACAATGCTCAGGACTTTTGAGAAGCAAGACTCTCCATCTTCGATACTTGTAAAATCATCGCTCCTGTCGCTTAGCAAACCAATTTGTTTTGCAGGTTTGCTACTCTTTGCACGTTCCATTTCTGCTCTTGCAGAGCTCTCTGCATCTTTGATGTCCTTGAGTCTTTGATAAAGAGTTTGGAAAACGCTGAAGAATACAAAAATGGTTTGGTTGCAGTACAGATTATACCAATCACGTTGAAATGGTTGATCCGCTTTCATTTCCAAGTCGTCGGATTCAAGAGGTTTTGTTCCTTGGACAGCAACTGCACCTGGCACAGCAGCCCAACGCTCGTTAGTGACTTCGGTGATAGCTCTGTCATCAGCTGCTTCGTTGACTTCTTCATCCATGTTAGAATCAACATCTGGTGTAGATTCTTTACTGCCAGTAGCGCTGTCTTCCTTCTGTCCTCGGCCTCTTGTGCCATTGCGACCTTTATCAAGTACGCCTCGTCGTAAGTCTGCCTTTTTTCCATTTACTGGACGCCTGCCTCGGCCATTAGAAAGCTCAGCCGGGGCAATATCTTCGTAATCATCATCAGGAGTTCCACGATCAATGTCAGCAGTGTGAAGTGCAACAAGATCCTCAGGCAAGTCAAAGAATGTAGATACGAACTTCTCAAAGAAGTCAGAAATGCGTCGACGCTCGGAGCTACTATGTTGGCTTGCATTACAGGCATAGACAATCATAATGTGTAGAAGCTGACAGATGACCTCTTGATCAGCAAATTGGTAGGAGTACTGATATTTTGGTGTGGGGCCTCTTGAACTTCTTAGGCGTCGTTGTTCTTCGTGTTTGGTCTTGATAGAATCCACTAAATGCTTTGCAGCAAAATGTTTTTTGTCGGCTTGCTTGACATGAATACCCATGTGATCAAGACTTTTCAGGTACATAGCACCACCTTGTGCACCCCAGACAGGATTCCATTCACGCTGATACTTAGATTAGCGATGATACATTGCTGGAATCTAGAATACTCACTCTAGTAAACGTCCATTCTTCATCCTTCTGCTTGAGTCGTGCTAAAATTACAGGCAACACAGCGCAAGGATCTTGAATTAGATCGGTAACAACTTGTGGACCCTTTTCTGCACCGTAAATCTTTTTCAATACACGCTTGTAGATAGCTTGGTTTGGACCAGCAGTGTTGGGCATGCGGAAGTTCTGTCTCTCAGCTGGATCCATGGCAACGATCTGCTGTGCGATTGGTTCAAGAAGTTGTATTACTTTGGCATTACATTCAATGTTGAAATCGTAGTCGTGACGTTCTTCTTCAATGCGGTGAAGACCTTCCTCGAAAATATTCTTTCGATGAGCTACGAAACCCGAATCTTCTGATGCCCATGTAGGATGTGAAGCCCAGTCATCGTTAAGGACGGCTTGGCACATTTCATCTCGACCACTGCAAGGCTTAAGTCGTTCCTGTCATTGGTATTAGCAAAGGACTCTGGTCTGACAGACCTATTCACTCTCTGGGAAATGATAATGAATTTTCTGAAGCTAGAAGTATAAAAGGAGAAGGAAACTTGCCCTTTTCGGTAACAACCGATAGCTTGGCCCCAAGCCTCGACAATTACTCAATGCAACCCTTCCTGTCGGAGCCTTTGGGCGATTGTCAATGACCTCGTCGACTCCTTCATAATTAACAAAGGCTTTAAACCAATTCATCAGATCCGCACTTCCGCCAATGAAATTGTGAACTTTGAATACGAGAACATTCCGATCTATCAGGTCCTGTGAGAAAAGGTTACAGAGCTTCAAAAACTCATTCATAGTGGATTTATTGCCAATATATTTCTTCACGCGATCGAAGAAAGCTAATTCTTCAGAACTTGCGGCAGACATCGACGCAGGAGGAAGTGGTTCGGGTACGATTGGCGTTAAGGTTGGAGATATCGCAGCAGCATCAGCAGCCTGTGGTTTACTGTTATGATGGGTTTTCGATCGCTATACAAATCAAAGTATTAAGTAAATATCTCAACAAATAATGGGATTTTTAATAGAATAGCTTGAAACCTAATTTACCTTATTGGGTTGTTGTTGGCCAGCGCCACGAACAGAGCCTTCTCCTCCATTGCCCATTTGCGAATTGGTTCCTTGAGTGAGAGGCTTCCGTTTTTTTTCTGTTTTGCCATTAGTAGATACAGGGATGGGAAAATTTCCCATAATCGGGAGTTTGGGATCTCCTGTAGGACCTCTATTTCCAAGTTGAGCACTTTGAGAAGAATCTGGCATTGCCGTTGCTTCCTCCGCCGCCTCTTTAGCCGCTTTTGCTTGTGCAGCTGATTCGGGAAGAAACTGTTTAAAATCTTCAAGAAGGTCCGGCGCCGTACCAAATAAGGTAGTTACCTGACTGTAAACGTCCTGAATAGGTTTAGATTCGCGTTGGTAAGTCTGGAGAATTTCGAGAAATTGTTTATAAATTTCAGGTTTGTCTTGGAAACGATTCTAGAGTCAATGATAAGTAAATTTTCAAAGACGATTGGCAGGATAATTATCAATTCATACCTTGATTTTGTTAACATAACTTATCGCATGATTAAACTCAACTGGGCCACGCTTTTCCATGCCCGCTTGCGCGCTGGAACCGTTCAGATTACTGGAGCTACCGCCCGGTGTAGGAGTTTGCGTGTTTCTCGGTGGTTGACCTAAAGTTGCACTGACAGCATTAGTCAATTGAGAAACACCTCGCTGTTGTTGTTGATGAGCTGCAGCCGCGGCTGCTGCTGCTGCTGCTTGCGCTTGCGTTTGGGCGTCGTATGGTCCTATTTGGGCTTGATTGTGACCATAAGGAACCGCGGCATTTTGATGAGGTGGACTGAACACTGCTTCTGGACTTTCGATGCTATGCTGGGGTTGTTGCTGCCAATTTCCTGGGCGTTGAGGATTGTAAAATCCGTTTGCGCCGTTGCCGTGGCTAACTACAGTTTCGCCAAGTACTCGACCAGCTCCAGGAATTGATTGAACAGTTGTTCCCATTGGAGTTGTGACTCTAATTGTATTCGGATTGTTGTCGGCACCGCACTCAATTCTATATCCAGGCGGTAGAAATGTATTGAAGCCTTGAATTAAATTTGGATGACCCGCAAAGAGTTCGGAAACCCGATTGATAACACCAGGAGTATCGATTCTAAAGGTGAATTAAGAGTTAGAATATGGATAGGGCATACTGTCGCAACAAAATCTGATGTGCAAGGCTGATAAAGTAAATATAGCTTACGCTTGACTTTTGAAGTCTTTCATGATATCAAGAAACCGATTATAAACATCGGGTTGGTCTGAAAATTGAACTTTGACTTGGTCGAGATAACTAAGAGCATCCTACAAGGAATTAGACTTGCGTGATAGCTTGGGTATACCTAAACACCCATGGGCAACAAAGACAATTTTTGCTGGAAACTTACATTAAGAATTGGCTGTTGGCCAACTTGTGTCAGACCAGCTGGCCCAGGCATTTGATGACCAGGTGTAACAGGTGTGAATGGCATCAATCTTGCGGCTGCTACTTCCTGTTGCGTCGTCTCTCGTGGAACTAGTTGTGGCCTGCCAAAGCCAACATCTGGTACTCCAAGTGGCACATTTGACTGGGGGCCACCTGAACCACGGCTGAAGATAGGTTCTGAGCCAAATATGGATTGTTGAAGGGGTTGCTGCGCAGAGTTTTGAGCATGATGTTGCAAAGTGCGTGCTGCATCATTATGAAGCGGTCCTCCAAAGGCATTTACAGGTCCGCTTGGAGCTCCTAATGGAGTACCATGGGTAGCAAGAATCCCTCCTGGGCTATGCATTGCTGTAGATGTCCGGTTTGCAACAGGTTGATGCAAGGGAATGCTACCAGTGTTGCTCTGATGAGGAGGTGCTTGTTGATATTGTTGTTCTCTGTGTTGCCGATCTCTTTCTTGCCTCTCAAGCTCGCGCTCGCGCTGCGCCGCGATTTCTTCCTGCTTATGCTGTAAAGCACGTTGTCTGAGTTGTTCTTCCATATCTCGATCTCGATCAAAATTTGGAGGTCCGTTGTGCGGTTGATTATTCATAACGTTTTGTTTCTAGTTGGCTGATTTGACTCTCGATTGATTTTCTCGATAAGCTAACTTCGAAAGCAGTAGATGTTAGCTCATTCGTAAATGAGGATTTTGACATTTAATATCACTACGTCTGATTTTGATCACGCATGCGAAGTGAATCTTGACTCAACTAAGGATGAGGAGGTACTGACCAAGTAGCTTGCAAGTACGCGCAAGGCTTTATGCTCCGGCGCAATGGAGTAAAAACCACTAATGCCGTTCCATAGAAGTGAATCTGATTTCCAGTATGATTCAGAGATAAATCTCTATTGCAATAACTCACTATCTCTCTAAATTCATCAATCAAATCGAATGGCAAGCGAGATATCGGCACTGAGGTATGAGAATTTCCAAATGATCGCAATGATGATTTCCCTTAGCGTGCCGGCGATTACCGCTAATGCTTCAAGGCTGAGTAAAACTAGGTAGGGAAGGCGAGGCTGCCAATTGTTAATTAGGTAGGCCCACTGATATTTGACATATCACATGTATTCACTGAAGCACATTCCACTCTCAATGTCATTGCAAGATCAAGCTATTATGAATACACTATTGATCGATTCAATATTTCAATGTTCTTTGACAATTTTCACGGTGCGAATGATGTAATCATCATTATGTAACGCACATAGACATTTCGGGACAAAATATTTATTATAATCATGATATGCGACGTTGAGGGTAAAACCCCTTATACATTTGCCCAGTCGAGTTCACCAACACTTCGAACTCCCAAGTCCAAGTAACGCCGATCTCTGCAATTAATGTCCAAGAAGTTTCTATGCATAATTTCTCGCATTCTTCAATATCCAGACTTGCCCGTTGTGAACATCACCTGCCATGCTAGAGACCTCAATATTTCCAGGTTGCAACTACAGAAGATGTCAGTAAGTATAGACTAGATATTTCCTAATCAAACTCACTAGTTTCAATCCGTCCTTGTTCTCCCACCAGACCTCATCTCCAACTAAAGTCTTTACTTTCTCCCCTTCCTTCCATGGACTCGCAGGAACGATGTGAGCTTCCACAAACCTCCGCAGATTCTTATGGGCCCTTTCTTCTCCATCTTCACCCTCATATGCATTGGCTCCAAGTTTATCGTAGTCTTCTGGGTCTTCCCATGGCTTTCGAGGCAGAGCCATTATCGCAGAATTTACTGGAGCAAGAATAGTTGTATTTTGGCCACTGTCAGCAAATCGCTGACTTATAGGTGCTATATCTCTTGTAAATCCTGCGAATATATTGATACTTCGATCCCGGCCTAGAACATCTGATAGAATGATTGTATCACCTCCACCGATGGGATCAGAAGAAGGCTCTGATTTAGGAGGCATCGCAGGACCAAGATTGTTATCTGACAGAGGTCCTTGAATATCTTTACCTGAAATAGTAGCAGCAAAGAATACCGTCAGAAGAAATAATATTGGGGACGTGTATTTCATCTTATTATTATTGATGGATTTTGTTATTTTATCCAAATCTTGATATCTTGATATAGAAATGCGGGATGACGAATTAATAAAGATCGTCTCCGCCCGCCTCATTAGTTTACATCAATCGACAAGATAAATCACGTGACCAAGTATTTTTAATTGATTCCAACCTATATCGTGCTGGAGCAGAAGAATATTGTAGCTATTCCAATCTATTTATATCATCCGAGTTCATATAAGCTAGTAAACACAAGTACTCTACAAAATAACTTTGAAAGTAAGGCCCCAGAACTCTGAAACATCAAGATGTTAGGAGGCAAGAATGTCCAGACCACACCGATTTTCTACAAAATCGCCTAGAATCCCTTAGATAGATTTGAATAGAATATTTGAAGTTATGAAGCTACTGAGATGATCTCACAGAAATTGATAGAAATTGCTACTGGCCTGGTTTATGGGCATTATCGGGTAGCTACTGAGGATATCTACATTAGTTGAGTTGAAACTGACAAGCAAAGTAAATAACAACCTGCACCTTTGTGACCCCTACCCCTTTAATAGTGAATGTATTTACTCGGCTCAGTCAACTACTCGGGTATCCTCAAACCTAGCACCACACCACTTCTTTCACATGTTAATAGCTCTTTCAATCAAATTTATCGATATTCCTGCTGAAAAGAATGAAATGACCTGAGATCAAATCATCTGATGCATTGAAAACCTGGAGTAACCTTAACAATGATTTTGTGGGGCTTAGCTCCTACCGGCTTTCACATGCTTGATACCCGCCTCTTTTCTTTGTACTATTGTTATTCTGACTCGTGATGTCGTTACAGGCCGATTTCAAACAATGTCTAAGTATCCGAGTGTCACCAACCTTATGAGAACGAATATGTCTATCAAAACTTCCTAATATCATGCTGCTGCTTTCATTTTTGACTTCGGACTTTATATTGGACAACTTCAGGCTCAAACTGCATTGAACCCCATCAAATTATTGTATCAACATCGTTTCCGGAAATTTTGACCGTTCAAACCCCATAATTTTTCCCCAGTTCCGTATGCTGACATAAACATCTGGGAGAATATGAGCGAATCAGAATCTTACTTTTCTTGCTTAGCACCTTAGCTCCACACTAAAACTTGGACCCGTAATGCCTCGGCACCCATTCCAGCGGAGAGACGAGAGCGCTATTACATTTAACACAAAACCCCCAACAACCCATTCTAAGATTCTTTCTATTTATTCTCTAAACTTTCTTTCTCAAGACTTTTGTTACCCTCTCATCATCTTCTCTACCTACAATTCTGATCAAAATGGCACCTAGAGTAATTGTCGTTGGCGGTGGTCGTATGTTTGATTACTTTTGTCCTTTGAAAGTGGACTGAAGCTAATATTGACTTTAGTATCTGGCTTGAGTGCTGCACATACCATTTACCTGGCTGGTGGCAACGTCGTTGTTCTAGATAAACAAGGTAAGTTAAAGTCGTGATAGTGTTTCCTATACTTTGTATCACTTTCGACCAAAAATCGGTCTGGATTGCTGAGATACGCTTTGCGCCGCTCTTTCATGCTTTCGTCATCAAATATATGCTGACCGGTAAATATAGCCTTCTTTGGTGGAAACTCGACAAGTAAGTAAAACAATTCTTGATTCGCAAATGATTTGCTGATGTATAAATAGAGGCTACCTCCGGTATCAATGGAGCACTTACTCGAACTCAAGTCGACCAAAAGATTCAAGACAGTGTAAAGCAATTCTACGATGACACACTGAAATCGGCAAGAGATAAGGCAAGACCAGATCTGATCAAGGTCTTGACATACAAGTCCGCTGCCGCTGTTGAATGGCTCCAAGATGTATTCGGATTAGATTTGACTCTCGTGTCACGACTAGGGTAAGCAAAGACTACACATTAACTGCTCAAACATATACTAATTGAATCAGTGGTCACTCACATCCAAGAACCCACCGCGGACACGATGCGAAGTTCCCTGGTATGGCCATCACATATGCTTTAATGCAAAGGCTAGAGGAGCTCGCTGAAGCAGAACCCGAACGTGTACAAATCATCAAGAAGGCACGAGTTACAGGACTGAAAAAGGAAGGAAACAAGATTAGCGGTGTCAACTATGAATTCGGTGGCGAACCTTCCTTTGTTGAAGGACCAGTCGTTTTGGCCACTGGTGGATACGCAGCAGATTTCACAGAAACATCTCTACTCAAGAAACACAGACCTGATACATATGACTTGGCATCTACCAACGGGGTTCACGCTACTGGTGACGGTCAAAAGATGGTCATGGCCATTGGTGGTAATGGAATTGATATGGACAAAGTTCAGGTTCATCCAACTGGTCTCGTCGATCCTAAGGATCCTGGATCCAAGTGGAAATTCCTGGCCGCTGAGGCTCTCCGTGGAGAGGGAGGTCTTCTATTGAATGGTGATGGCGATCGTTTCTGTGACGAACTTGGTCATAGAGATTACGTCTCCGGTGAGATGTGGAAAGAAAAGGACAAGGGAAAATTCCCAGTTCGTCTCATTCTCAACTCCAAGGCATCGAATGTTCTTGACTTCCACACACGTCATTACTCTGGTCGTGGTCTTATGAAGAAGATGACCGGTAAGGAATTGGCAAAGGAGATTGGTTGCACACCAGAACACCTTCAAGGAACCTTCAAGAAATACAACAAAATTGCCGAAGGCAAAGAGAAGGATCCATATGGCAAGAAGTTTTTCCACAACGGACCAGTTGATATCGATGACGACTTCCACGTTGCTGTCATGGAGCCTGTTCTTCATTTCACAATGGGTGGTATCGAGATTAATGCAGATGCACAAATTCTCAACCAAGAAGGCAAACCATTTGAAGGTCTTTATGCCTGTGGTGAATTGGCAGGAGGTGTTCACGGTGCCAATCGTCTTGGTGGATCATCTTTACTTGGTTGTGTTGTCTACGGACGTGTCGCAGGTGATTCCGCTAGCAATTATCTTTTCCAAAATGCTCTCAAGGGTAATCTTGGCGCTGCATCACGTCTTGGTCAAGTTTCCCTTCACATTGATCCATCACAACCTGGCAAGATCTCCGTCGAATGGGATAGCCAATCTTCTGGTAGTGGCGACAAAGTAGCTCAACAATCTCAAACATCGGCTGGTCCAGTCATGAAAAATGGAGCAGACTCATCTGATCCAGGGAAAGTTAGCAAGCCAACTAAGCCATCTGAATTCAAAATTCCAGAAAAGGAATTCACAATGGATGAAGTCGCGAAACATAACACGAAAGAAGATTTATGGGTTGTGGTTAAGGGTGTCGTTATGGATGTATCGGATTGGTTAGACGAACATCCAGGTGGACCACAAGCTCTTATGAATTTCATGGGTAGAGATGCTACTGAAGAATTTGAGATGCTTCATGATGATGAAGTCATTCCTAAGTATGCTGCTAGCCAGGTTATTGGAAGAGTTAAGGGTGTCACACCTACTCTGGAACTATAAGCTCAGCTGATTAGGATTGAGACTTGAGACTTGAGAAAATGACATGTTATGGGTTGTATTACGGTGAATGGAGATATGGGTTTTCGGCTTAGGTTTTGGCTTGATGATGGGATGGATTCATTATGCTCGTTTAAGAACTTGTATTGTATTGATATAAAGACAAGATGAGATGAGATGATATTTCTAATTTGACTGGATAGTTTACATTTATGTTGAAGATTTGCATATTGTATTCTTGTAGTTGCTTGTTCTTAAATCAACTCGTGATTTTAAGACTCGCTCCACTCTTGATTGAGCTTGTAAAATAACCATTAAGTAATTCACCCCAATCAAACCGTTTACATTTACAACGAAAACCCGAGACAGATCCACTTGAATGAATGTATGAACACATGCCAATCATGTGTTTTTTTATTTACTAGGTATGATCTTAAAGGACCGATTAGCTGGGGAGGTATGGGGTTGGAAGTAGGAAGTACGAAGTGGGAAGCGGGAAGTGGGTTGGTGTATGGAGTATAGATGGGGAGTATCGATGGGGAATGTGCATGAGCAATGCAATATGTATGGGGAAGGAAAATGAGGATTTGTGAATGGATTTGAAGTGGATTTTGGTTGGGTTGGATTGGATTGGGTTGGATTGTGGAGCGGAGTGGAGTGTGGAGTGGTATGGAGAGATTTGGAGAGATATGTACCCCGGATT